>PVIY010023499.1:0-39270 GCA_004026745.1 Myrmecophaga tridactyla | reverse complement strand
GGGCTGGGACACTGCAACAGTACACATGGAGGGTCAGGGCTGTGGGACCAGCCCAGGGTCCTGGTTTGGAGAATGACTATAATTAAGAGCTTCAGAAGCCACACGTACAAGGAGGCGGGCAGGGGGTTAGGCAGGGTTTGCTGCCCCAATCTAGAGACCCAGTTCCTTAAATATGCTACAGGAAAGGAGTGGGTGCCAAAGGCTAAGCATAAGAAAAAACGCTTTAAGAAGATTCTATGTATCCTATGAGAAACTTAAGTCCAGGCTTTTATTTTATCCATTCTTGTATTCCGGTGTTTAGCACAACATGCTCAACGCAAAGTAGTTGTTCATAAATGTTTGTTGAATGACTATAGGAACAAAAAGCAGCTAGACTTCCAGAATTTATGGGACCTGAGGCTTCTAAGCTCTGGAGGCTCAACAAATTGCCAAACCATGATGAGGATAAAGCTGAAAGAGGCTTTAGCCCCCCGTGAAATTCCCTGGGGCTTGTCCTCATGTCAAAGAGCCAGATGCTTTTACTCTAGGTCCTGAGCTCAAATGTTCCACACTGCGGCTCCGTGCCAGCCATAAGATGTGGAGCAGCGGCGGTTGTGGCACGCCAGGTTCAGCCCCCAACCCCCTTCTTACCCACGTTTTCCCAACTTTTCCACCATTAGGATCTTCCGTGGAAGCCTCTTCCCTTCCTGTGTAGCCCAGCTACAGGGCTTTGGGGTCATGTAGCCCCAGGCAGAAGTTACATCCGGCAGGGTGCAGAGGCCGCTAACGCAGAGGCCGCTAACCCAGGTATCTTCTTACCTGCCCTTCTCCCCAGCCCTCCTTCCTGCCCTCCCACTTCCCAGAGGCACGAGCACAGAGAGGTAGGTGGGGGACTTACGCTCATTCTGAATGCTTGCTGTTAGTTCCGATGGGTTAGCATTGGTGGGGGGTGAGGGGTGGGGAGGAGAAAAAAAGAACATTGGTTATCGCACACGATTTATGCCTAGGTGTCCTCATGCCCGGCATGCAGGGAGAGGGGGGCCCTGTGCTTGCAGCTCTCTCCTCCCAGCTGCAGAGCTCCATGGAAGAGCAAAGCGGGGCTGGGGAGAGGGGAGAGACCTGGGGAACGCTTTGTGGTGAAGGTGATATCTCCCTTGGGAGGTTTTACAGATACGGGAACCATGAAGTTGAGCAGAAAGACCAGCTTCTGACCATATGAAGATGTCATCAGGGAAGTCCAAACGTCAGTGTGACAATGCTGCTTGAAAGAAACTGGGCTCTGAAGATGCTGCTTGTCATCTGTAGATGCCATCAAGGAAAGTGGGTTCATTAGGCAATGGTGCAAGGGTGATGGTGGGGCAATACTGAGGGTCCAAGCAAGGAGTGGATTTGAGCCACGGCTACAGGGCAAAGCTCCAAGCTTTGGAAGCCCCAAGGGCAAGATCCAAGGGCATTTCTCTCACACTACACCTTCTTTCTTTTACACGTGAAAGCATCTTCTTTCTTTATCTCCTCCTTTCCTGTGGTTTGGAAAACTCTAGGGACAGATGAATGATTGTTGCCTTATTCATGGCAGTACACTGACCTGTAGAAATCCTGCTTTTGAATGTGAGACTCCAGAGATGAAGCAGAGTCTAGGGCTCCTTTTAGTGCTTTTCCCAAAGTGGGTAAAGAGGCAGGTGGCACACGTTTTCCCCAGCCCTTACGTGAAACATGCGTGTGCTTTGTGCAGGCGTGCCTGTGTTTGTGTGCTTCTCAAATTTCAGCACGTATATGAATCACCTGGGAATTTGGTTAAAACGTAGGTTCTGATTCAGCAGGTCTGGGGTGGGGCCTGGAGCCTGAGACTGCATTTCTGACAAGCTCCCAGGCTTTGAATAGCCATTTTAGATGGTATGTTCTTTGTGGGGCGATCTGGATTAAAATGCCTAAATGCAAGAAAGAGAACGTGTGCTGCTACAACCTTTAAACGTGTCCTCTCCTTATGATTATACTAGAAAGTCATATGACCTTCTTATTTCATGCTGATGTGTGGATGTCAGATACTGTGCTGGTGTCTGGGTTTGACTTTCTCGGAGTTGGTGCTTCCTGGGGGAAGCAGAAGGCAGCTGGCATCAGGGCAGAACAGGGAAATCCTGAAGGCTTCAGACCCGACTAGAGTGAGATGTGGAAGAGAGGTCAGGGGTTCAGGGGGGGTAAGCGTGGCGAAGCCGGAGCTAAGATAGGGCCAAGAGAGGCAGGAAGGATCATGGGTGGGCAGGAAAAAAGAGACATCAGAGAGGGTGGAGTGCAGTAAGGGTAGGGAAGGAGCAACTGACTGCATAGACCATCAAAAATTAAAATCTTGAGAGCAAGACTCGTGAAAATTCAAAATAATTCTTTCAAGTGGGCCAGGGTTGTGTGGCCTGCTGGGGCACTGAAGAGAAATTTTGTCTGCCCTACTATTTGCCTAAGATTACTAGGGCAGGAAACAAAAAGGAATGAAGAGTCCAGGGAGGAAACAATGATCTGAGGTTTCTGAGCACATGCTCTGTGGATCCCTCCATGAAAGTATCTTCACACATATGTGATTGTCCTGCCAGGGGTCCAAGAAAGCTAATTCTGGAAAGCCTGAAAGCCTGTGGGGTTAGGTATGAACAGCGGAGATGGGGAGAAGGGGCCATTCTCAGGAAAATCGGGGCTTACATTTGAACCCACTCCCTTTGAACACCAGCCCAGGCCCCCGGTTTCCTCATTTCAAGTGGCAGTTGGCATCTTGAAATGAGGAAATTGAAGTACAGTTGAAGGCTCTGATATCACCCGGGGTGGAGAGCTTGACAAAGGATCTACTTTCCTCACCTGGGCTCAGGCTTCTCTTCTACACACTGAAAACCTGGTTCAATGGAAAGAGCCCTAAGTCACCGTCGAGGGGTGTCCCACGTCCAGGGGAGAGAATTCACAAAGTCAATATCACAGATGAATTTTGTCGCAGAACTATAAGGAGAACAAGGTCTCCAGACATCTGGTCCAGAGCTCTTTTCACAAAACTCAGCCAGAGTGCTGTCAGCCAGGGGGGCCCTCAGGGCTCTATTCTCCTGGACGTTTTGGACAAAGGGGAATAAGAGAGAAGACTTTGAAGGAGTGAAGACACTCAGAGCAGCCAGGGAGGGCAGGACGCTGTCCAGAGCCCACAATGACTATCTCGCCAGGGGTTTCCTGAGGACCTACTTGCCTAAAAGGCCAGTGGCATCTGCAATCACCACAGTGCTATCAAGAAATTGATCACAGGGATGGAATCATCGCACAACAAAGGTGGTCCCAGGAAGAAGACAGTGGGGGCAGCTGGTCGAGGGACAAGGACAAGCAAGCTCCCATTCAGTCCCACGTCCCCGGGCTACCCCTGCCCTTCTCTCCTTCTGTGGAACTTGCTTTCTGATGATGTCAAGTGGAGGATGAATTTATTCTTGTGGCTTCCAAGGGGGAGGAAAAACCGGGCTCCGCAGGGGACAAAGTCAGATGTCGACGGAGCGTCCAAGGTTTCTTTATTTGTGTGCCTCTTTCCTTTCCTTGGTTGTGATATTTACGACCTCTGGCCCTCATCCCAAAGAGGATGGAGTGTGAGTGTCAGTATTTGTGAGTGTGTGTGTGTGTTGTTGAGATCAACCAGCAGCCCTCTTTGGGATGAAGTTCCTCTCATGGCTCTCCTCTGTGGTTTCCTGGGAGAAAAACGCTGAATCCCCTTGATTTGGGGGAGGGGGCGCAGAAGGGATAGCTGCCAGCAGATTCGCTTTTAGGCAAACCCACTTTGGTTGATGAGGCAAACCTTTGCTTTTTTCAAAGGTCAGGCTGTTCTCCTCGGGCTTGGCGAGGGAGGGAAGCGGCGGGTAGAAGGGGCGCGTGTGACTGCACTGGCAAAGCAGTAGGGGCTGGAGCCTGGCAGCTTCAGTGAGGGATTGTGTCGCAGCCGGAGGCTCCATTCCAGGACGCCTGCTGCACCCAAGCTCTCCAGCCGGGGCTGACCACAGCAGATGTGCTGCCCCGTCCTCCAGGCATAGATGGTGCTCTCCGAAGAGGCAGAGGAGTAGACGGGCCACACCTGGCAGGGCAGCTTCTGGCCTGGGCTCCCTTGGACCCTCCCAGCCAAGTGGCATGGACAGTTGAGAGTGACACCTGATCTTCCCCCAGCCCATTCCACTGGGCCTCAGTTCAGGGTGAAGCCGCAGGATGGCCTCAGCTAATATGGGATGGCATCTTCATGCTGGGCCAGTAGCAAGGAGACATTTGGTTGAAGACAGCCTCTTCCCAGGATGACGGGGTCCTCCCTGAAGGTCTTTCTGTGGTCTTGGGCTCACCCTCGTAGACTCATTTTGGAGATGTTGTTCTGGCCATTCACCTGCAGCAGCTAGAGGGTTGCCATGCGATTGGGGCACACTCCCTGCAGCAGGCATCTCCTGCCTTTACCCAGCCTGGACCACCTGGAATGGTGACACAGAGGCTCCATGCTCCTGTCCTGGCTCTGCCACTTGGTTTCCCTGCACCTCGGTTTTCTAACTGTCAGCTAAGGAAAACTTCCACTTTGTGGACTAGCTATGAGAATCCCGTGAGAGGATCTGTGTAAAGCCCTTTGCTCTCTGCATGGCACATGGTAACTGCTATTATTATTACTGTTATTATTGCTCCAGTGAATTTCAAGAAAAGCAAAGACTAAAAGGTGGCAGTGTCGCCAGACGTAAGTGTGGGGATGCTAAGTGAGTGTGTGTGGGGGAAGCGTGTGTCAAGACACTTGGGTTCTTTCCCTGACACCATCACCCACTTGCTGTTTGACAGTGAGCATAAGAGGGCCTTGAGTTTCCATGAATACATCATAGGCAGAGGAATCTCCACGCTCCGGGACTCTGATTTGGAGGAAACAGCGGTGGGAAAGGCACTCTCAGCTCTCTGCCCAAAGGTGGTACTGTGGAGACTCGGGCTCCTTGGACTACATGCTCATGTCTCCGGTGGAGCTTTAGAGATCCACACTCTTAACACCGACACCAAAGCCATCACCTTGGAGGAAACCCACTGGCCCCAGGGATCAAAGTGGCAGGCGAGTAAGTGAGGAGGAACTGCAGAAGAGAAATGAGGCTTCACCAGTTTCCGAATAACCCAATTTCCTCTGCACCCCCTCTCTTCTCCAGGGATGTGCCTTATCATGCTCCTTATTAGATTGTCTGCTTGGGGCTGTTAATGAGATACACTCCTTGAGCCAGCAGTGCAGACGGTCTCCATGGGAACTGTATCTTTCACAGCTCCCTTCTCCCTCCCTAGATGTATGCACTGACACACACACAGTCATACATGTCTGCACATGCACACATGTACTCACACACATACACACTTGGGGCTATCAGGAGGGCACCAGGGGCATTGCCCACTTGGCTTCTGAGTGCCACCTATAATTACTACTGGCCTTCTAGCATCTGGATGGAAGTTGCCCACTCTTCTAGGGCAGTTATTGCTAAAGTGGGGTGAGAGTTAGATGGTACTAACTCTTGGACCAAGGGTCTGGTTTTGCAGAGCTCAGTGGGGACTTCTTGGAGGTTATATTACTCTTTCATCTCCTTCCCAGACATCTGTCAACTGGAGAGAACCCAAGTCAACACTGGCATTGCATGGATTCCATCTATTCCTTGAAGCGGGTAAAGAGTCAGAGGTAGTGTGCTCTCATTTAAGACCACATTAACACTGGGATGCTAAGAATCCTACAAAGTATCAAAATTGTGGCAGAGGTGGCACACACCTGAAGGCAGGGCCAAGGAGCAGGGCTGCTGAGCAACGGGCCATGTATGAATATAGCAGCAGGTATGGCTGTCAGATCAGCATTTTAAGCCCTTATGTTATGATTCTGATGGTCAAATAATACCCTCACCTTGGGAAACAGAATGACCTGGATTTTATCCCTCAGTTTTACCGTGGGAAAGTTGAAAACAAACAGCAGGAATCAGGGTCTGATTCTCCAACACTGGCTTTATAATGGGGCTCTATTTGAATGTCTCATTTAGCCACAGTTTTGGCAAAGATAATCCCCTTACCAGCCCTCCCCAGGTCATCCATCCTGCTCACCACTCCAGCCAAGAGGGCCTGAAGCGTCCAGCTCTGGATATGCCAGACACTACAAAAGCAGATAAAAACAGTCCACTACACTTAAACCTTGGAGAATCTGCTTTTATGGGCCAGTCAAGACAACAGAGGAACACAGGAGGCGCACGGAAGGAAGGACTTCTGAGTGGCACTCAGAAGTCTAAACCTGCCACCTCCTCATCCCACTCAGCAGGCTTCAGATCGCCCAGCCACAGCCCCGAGGGAGGCCAGCCCTGCAGCTTACAGCTTCAGAGGTCCAGACATGAGCCTGAGTCAGTTTCTGGGGAAAATTCCAGATATGCATCCCAGAAAATACCAGTATCCCTCTTCCCAAACTTCTTTGAATAGTCTTAACTCTCCCCTGACCTTCCCTACCCTCCAGCTTCTCTGCCCAAACATCAGCAGTAAAAGAGGATGGAGTGGGACTCACGATCCATAGGAATCTCAATGGCCCTGCCGAGGCCCAGGAGACAGAGCAGGAAGGCTGCGCGGAGCCAGGGCGGCGGCTGCCCGGCCATCGTCGGCCTGGGGCCCGGCTCCCTGCTCCCCGGCCCTCGGGGTCTTGCTGCTGCCAGTCGCTCTAACTGGGCCTTCCGGACAGAGCTCAGCTGCAGAAAGAAAAACAACAAATGAGGTTTTTTTTGAACTTACGTTTTGCTTTAGCAATCTACAGGCCTTGGAGGACTCAAAGATCCCCTTGGTCACAGACGGATGTTCCGGGACAGAGTTTCTCGATCTTGACACTACTGGACAATTCTTTATGTGGACAACAGTCCTGGGCATCGCACAGTGTGTAGCAGCACATCTAACCTCTGCCCAGGGAATGCCAGCAGAGACCCAGCCTCAGGGGATTGAGAAAACCCCTAGAATGAGCTGAGATCCAGCATCAGGGGATTGAGAAAACCTTCTCGACCAAAAGGGGGAAGAGTGAAATGAGACAAAGTGTCAATGGCTGTGAGATTCCAAACAGAGCCGAAAGGTTATCCTGGAGGTTATTTTTACCCATTAAATAGATATCACCTTGTTATCCAAGATGTAATGGAGAGGCTGGAGGGAACTGCCTGAAAGTGGAGAGCTGTGTTCCAGTAGCCATGTTTCTTGATGATGATTGTATAATGATACAGCTTTCACAATGTGACTGTGTGATTGTGAAAACCTTGTGTCTGATGCTCCTTTTATCTACCTTGTCAACAGATGAGTAAAACATACGGATTAAAAATAAATAGGGCGGGCCACGGTGGCTCAGCAGGCAAGAATGCTTGCCTGCCATGCCAGAGGACCCAGGTTCAATTCCTGGTGCCTGCCCATGTAAAAAAAATATATATATTAGGGGGAACAAATGTTAAAATAAATTTAGTAGATTGAAATGCTAGTGATCAATGAAAGGGAGGGGTAAGGGGTGTGGTATGTATGCATTTTTTTTCTGTTTTCTTTCTTCTGAATTGATGCAAATGTTCTAAGAAATGATCATGATGATGAATATGCAATTATGTGATGATATTGTGAATTACTGATTATATATGTAGATAGGAATGATCATACATTAAGAATGTTTGCTGTTATATTTTTTAAAAATTAAAAAATTAATTAAAAAAAAGAGAAAAAAACGCCAACAGAAACCACTTCTGCTCCCAGTTGTGACAATCAAAAATGTTTCCAGACATCGCCAACTGTCCCATGGAGGGAAAAATTACTCCCAGCTGAGAACCACTGTTCTACCAGGAAGGACATTCCACATAGAACATTCTTGAAAACAAACCCTGGCCGCCCACTGGCCCCCAGGCCCAGCATCTAGAAGATGCCAAGCACTGCGCTACTAAGAAATGCACCAATCTCACAGCTGTCGGAACCAGTGTTCCTGGGGATGAGTGTATCTGGGGTACAGGCAGACAGACAAGATCACACTGATGTCCTCTGGACTCCATCCACTGGCCTCCGTTCCCATTGACACTATCTTGGTTTTGACCACATCATTTCACGCTAGAGGTACTGCCACAGCTTCCTGATCGGTTTCCCTGTTTCTACTTTTGTCCCTTCTGATTCATTCTCCCTCCACAACCAGAGTGATTATTTCTATAGTGCAAATCTGATTATGACCCTTCCCTAAGTGAAGCTCTCAATAGCTCCCTGCTGCCCTCAAATTAAAGCCAAAGTCCTTGACATGGCCCTGAGGGTCTGCATAAAGTAGCCTCCTCTGCAATCTCCTCATCTCTCAGTACCCTCCGTTTGCCTGCTGTGCTCCCGCCAGTGCTGTCGTGGTACAAATGTCTGAGTGTCCCACACTCTGTCTTGCTGACTGATCTTTGCACAGATCGACCTCTGTCTAGAACACTCTTTAATCAGCCTTCTCTCTCCCAGATTTGCCAAGTGTGACTTAGGTTTCCCAATTGTGTGCTCCTGTGCACCCTCCCTACTCCCCCCCAGCCCCATTATACACTTCTTTTGTGTTTATTCCAAAAGCCTCATGTTTGTATCCTCTATAAAAAATGAAGTCTGTAAGGGAAGGAGTCTTGTCTTCTTCACTGTTCTATTCCTATAATCTAGCATGGTGCCTAAAACACAAGAAGGCATTCAAAAAGGCATTTGAGAGATGGATGAAAGAACGAATAAATGAATGACTTAATAAATGAAGTAAGAACAATTTGGGTCACAAGTGGTTTTTAAACCTAGTGTTTCCCCATAAAGTCAC
Source organism: Myrmecophaga tridactyla (assembly GCA_004026745.1). Taxonomy (NCBI): domain Eukaryota; kingdom Metazoa; phylum Chordata; class Mammalia; order Pilosa; family Myrmecophagidae; genus Myrmecophaga; species Myrmecophaga tridactyla. The sequence continues at coordinate 30,503 of PVIY010023499.1, read as the reverse complement.
CAGATGGCGCAGGAGAGCAGATGCCAGGGACCTGGGAATTTGCTGTGATGGCTACCAACTAGAAGAAGGAAAACTCCCTCCCTATTCAGGGCTGCATTCTGGCCAGGCAACCAACCAGGGTCAAGAGAGTAGAAAATCTCCCAAGAAGGTACCACTGGCTGGAACGTATCACAGGAGATCTTTGGTTCTTCCTTCTAACTCCTTCCAACTCCGTTACAGGGTCCTACAGAGTTTGCTCACTTCTCTCTTTGACTTATATAGCTCCAAAGACTGGACGCAGATCACTCAACTAAAACCTTAGCATGGAATGATCAAGCACTAGGGAAGGGCCTGGCATTCCTTCAGGAGGGCAGTGGGGATGGCTCTAGTATTGCCTCTACAACCGCCATGGTTTTTGTTCAGCAGCCGCCAAGCGGCAGGAAGTGAGGAGAAAGAGAAGGATATCTTATTCGGGAAGCCTGATATAAATAGGAAACCAGAAGCTATTAATTAGGCAGAAACACAATGGCAGAAAAAAAGCCCAATTATTTTGATGTTTTTAACTCACAATTTAAAAACAGTAGAAAAAGAACATAGAGATAATCATATTTAACTGCTTGGCCATTCTCTCCCCCTCTACTCTCTGAAACAGTTTGCCCAATAAAATCTTAAAACAGAAAGAAAATTTCAAGATCACTTAACTTTACCCAATTCCCTCACTTTTCAGATGAGGAAACAAGAGCCCAAGAGGGGATGTGGCTTGCTGAACATAATCCAGCTGGCTAGTGGCAAAGTAAGGAAAAGAACCCAGGTACCCTGAACTCCAGCCCAGGCCTTTTCCATCTCATTTCCCTGTTTTTAATATACAGGAAAATTCTAAAGAGAAACTTCTATTTTATAAAGAAATATAAAATATTGGTCTCTATCACGTGCTCACAGAAGTTGAAAGAACAGAAGCTGAGGAGGTGGCTTGTTCATTATGGACATAAAGGTGCCTTCCGGTCCCTGGCCGGGCCCACTCGGCCTGGAAGGAAAGCACCTGGCCCAGCCCGCCCCATACATCCCGAGGGAACTTCCAGTCTAATCTTGGGAACCGGAGACCAGCGGCTGCACCTGGGGATTCTGGTTTGGGGGTCGAAGAACCAATCGCAGAGTGGGAGCTGAGACATCCCCCCTGGCACGCGGCCCCTGACCGCAGCTTGTTGGTTCTGCATCCTTATAATCAGGGAGAGGTTTCTAACCTAAAACAGTGAGCTTGTGTTTCTAACTAAATCTTATTTCTTACACGTGTGGCCCAGTCACTCAGTCAGGCAGGTGCCTCTCCCCGCCCTCCCAATAACGCAGAAGGCTGTCACTAGGGGTGGGGGTGGGGCACGTGGCTGGCTCTGGTGAGCAAGGTTGGGCCTGGAGTGGGCAGGGCCCTTCAAGGGGACACCGTCCAACTCCAGCCTCCCAGGAAGGGGAGGGAAAATCCCACATCCTATGAGGAAAAGTGGAAAAGAGAGGGCAGGTTGAGGCACCAGAGAAGGGGCCAGGATGCCTGTCTTCAAATGTTGGAAGAAGGAATGGAATTTTCTGTTTAGCTCCACAGTCACAAAACTAACACCAAATGGGAGGAAATTCCAGGGAGACATGTTCTTCCTGAGACACGGGAAAGAACTACCTAACAAATATAGCCATTTTACAATAACATTTATGAAAATTAAACAAACCACCCACACATGCTAGAAATATGGCATGTTTCTGAAGGATCCTTTTATAGCTAATCAAACATGTGAGAGTTGGATCGTAAAGACATGAAATACATCAGAAAGGGAGCCCATTGCAGATGCAGAGAGTGAGGAAATGAACAAAAATAAATAAAAACAAAAGAAAAATCTTGTGTTGTTTGACGATGCATTTGAAGAACTAGGAAATATGATAAAGCCAATTCTTGTGTTTCTGAGGTTCACTGCAGCCTCTATGGAGGGGGTGGTGGTGGAGACAGGTGTGGGAAAGAGAGACGAGAAGAAAAGGGATGGGAAGGAAAGGAGAGAAAAAGAGAATGGAAAGGGTGCATGGGTAGTTCAGTGGATAGAATGCCCACCTTCCACGTGGGAGACCTGGGTTCGATTCCCGGACCATGCACTACCCCCTCCAAAAAAAAAAAAAAAAAGAGAATGAGACCCTGAAAACGGAATGTTTGCCTTGTGAAGTACTGAGCTCACAGTTCCATGAAGAATCCAAATGGTATTTGGTCAGGCCTGTCGCTGACACTGTTCCCACCCAGGAAGACAACTGGAGGCCTATCAGAATCGCCTCAGGCAATCTTTAACCATACAGATGCCCGGACCCTCAAACCTCTACTCAGGGGTTGAGTCCAGCCTGCAGGTCTTTATGTGATTGTTGTTGAACCACTCAACTCCAATGCACTTGGGATCCTACTGTCTTTCACAGAGATGTTTCACACCCTCAGGAAACCGGCTTGAACTCAAGGCTTTTACATTTGTAAGACCTGGGGGGATCTGAATTGAAATGCCCGGGCTGGGGCCAGGAAAGGGCATGTGAGTCCATGATGGGTCACTGGACAGAGCTGGGCCGGCAGCCTCTGCGGCTCTCAGCTGCTGATGGCCTGGGCGTGGCCCTGAGAGGTGGACCTTGGGCAACTATGGAACTTTTGGAACTTTGCATTTCTCATCTGACAATGGAGACTTAGAAAGTCCGTACTTCAGAGGCTGCTGTGAGGATTTAATGTGCCATTCCTCTAGAAAGCGCCTAGCGCAGCTGCTGGGAAGAAGCTCAATGACACGTTAGCTGCTACTCTGCGTGGGCTTTCAGCTCAAAGGGTCAAAAGAAGCACTCCGGCTACCCAAAAGACCTTACAAGTAACAGCTGTGGGCGGAAATAATAGTTACCCATCCATGATCATAGCCTGTTTATTCTATTTTTCCTTTCATGTGGCTCCTGGTTTGCTTTCTTTCCCCAGACTGGGGGGCCCCTCGTGTGGATTCCACAAGCTGTCCCTGCCAGATGGATGAGAGGCCCATGGCGCCCACAAGCTGTCACCATTAGGGGGTCCCCACATTCCCACAGCCCTCTTCTGGGTAGGCTGTACTGGTGGCCACGACACATGTGAAGTGGCGGGGGAGAGACTGGCAGTGCTGAGAGACAGCTCAGCTGGCAGCTCTTCTCCTTGGAACAGAAGCCGCTCGGACTTCAGTCAGGGTGGTTTATTCACTTAACAGACACACTTCTAGAGAATTCACAAGCGGACAAGAGAAATGGTTTCTCTGCTCTCGCGGAGTGTACATCCAAGTAGGGGGATATAGAAAGGAAGCATTTAACAAAAAATCAAGTAGTAATAAGTATAATGAAGAAAGCAAACCAAAGCGATGGGATAAAGGGAACTCAGGGGTCAAGGAAGGCTCCTGTGAGAAGGAGTCATTGGACCAAGACCTGAATGGCAAGAAGGAGCCAGTCTTGTGAAGATAGGTCAGGAAAACATCCCAGGAGAGGAGAACGGCTCGTGCAAAGGCTCTGAAGCAGGACAGACTGGCACATGCCAGGAACCGAATGATGTGGCTAGAGCTTAGAAGACACATGGAGAAGAATGGCAGAGGTCACAGAGACGAAGGCCAGGGCATACTCTTGGAGGGCTTTGCAGGCCAAAGTAAGGAGCTAAATTATATTCTAAGGGTGACGGGAAGTAATTGTAGGGTTTGAGCAGTGGAGTGGTATGATGAAATTTGTGTTTAAAGTTCACTCTGGCTGCTTTGTGAAGTGTGGAATATAAATGGGCAAGAGCGGAAGCAGGGAGCAGGGAGACTGGTTAGGAGGCTCTGCAGGCATCTAGGCCAGCTCAGTCCCTCATTTCCAAATCCTAGACACTTGACCACCAGTTTAATGAAATCATCCAAAAGCAGCCAGCTTCATGGCTACCTCTGAGGCTTAACACAAAGTATTTAGGGCAGCGGGTGTAGAGCTGAAGAATTTCTTAAGAATCATTGAGTGCTAGAGTTTTCACACTGGGTCCAAAGGAGCCTGGGGCTCCTTGGAAGTGCCTCACTCAGAGGCCTTCCCCAAGGGGAGGCTGGGGAAGGAGGAGGGTAGGTGGGACTTAGGTCCCACACCCCATTACCACCTGAGCAGCTTTACATTGTTTTTATTTTTGAGATTTTGCATAAGATTCTGTTAGTAAAACAAATAGCTGGAAACACTTTTGCAATAGCCTAACTTTTCAAATGTAGAAACCCTGTGCCAAGGGCAATGGGGGACACGATGTGAAGAACCAGGCTGAGGTTGCAGCACTGGGCTTGGAAAACCTCTTTCTTCCTATGGCTAGCCTTTTGCCTTCACATATTTGAGCGCTGGGGTGAAGGGGAAGGACAAGGCTAGGAGTAGGAACCACTCTGCAGATTGATATCCCCTCAGGTGCAAGCTTTCCATCTTGGCTGGCTTCTCCAGACTGCTCTGCAAGCCCAGGTATCCCTGGTCAAATTCCGCTCCCACTCCCCACAATAGCAGTTTCCATCTTCACTACACTCCTAAGACACACTTCAAAAGCCCTTCCTGACCAGGCCCTGTCTACCTGCCCAGCTTCATCTTTCCCTACCTCCTGACCCATGAATAATCCTTGCTAGCTCACCCATCACCACTGAGGAACTGGATAAACAAACGTATAATGGCCAGACCATATATAACAACAGAATTCTGATCCGCAACCTTTGCAGCAACCAGCCAGGAAGCCAAACCGCATCTGCAGCAGCATTGGCCCAGAACAGTCAGCACCTGGTCAGTGACTTCCAGGTTCCCTATTTCTTGCCACTACTAACATCTCATGACCAACCAGGGACATCATACATGCTCCCCAGACCAATCACTTAAGATGCCCCGCTTGTAGTTAGGCTGCCTCCAGGCCCCCTCCTATGCCAACAGCCTCCAATCGGAGCATATCTGAGCCTTTCCTTTTTTTCTCACTAAAAGCTTTCCAAATCCTCTGTCTACCTTTGAGTCTCTGACAACACATGGAATGGTGACTGACTCCCATGATATAGCAAGCTCTGAATAAACAGTCTCTCTGCCCTCATTTAAATGGTCTTTGTTTATTTCCATTACATCTTTCCATAAATCACTCCTTTCCTAGAAAGCCTTTACTGTTCTCCTTCTCTCACCCAGCCCTTTGTTGTCTTCTAGGCTTAGATCAGATAGCACCTCCTCTGGAATGTCTTCCTTGGTTTTCCTGCACCACCTTCCCACCAAGCCTGTAGTAGGTTCTTATGATACGTGCTCCCAAAGTATTCTAGGATATACTCATTTAATGAGTGCTAGAGCTCAGTGTAGATTAATGGTCTGTCTACTCATCTGTCTCCCCCAACTACACACTGAGTTCCTTGAAGTCGGGGACATGTCTTATTCCACCTGCCCAATGTCAAGCACACAGAAAACCTAGTGGATATTTGTGAATGCTTATCCAGCATACAGGCTATCCTCCCCCCACCAATAGTACTCATATTTTTCTTTGGCAAATTCATCTCTCCCTCTTTCTCAGACTGACCCTACGCTCAGCCCCAAGATTGGGCTTGACTAGTTCATGCCAATTAGCATTCTCTATCCTCTTACCACCATAACTGGTTTAGAAATAGGCATCTAACCTAGAAAGAGGCAACGTGATTCATGGAGACTTTGGCTGATGACTCAGAAAGACAGCTTCCCCTTTCTTCTGAAAGAGACCACATGGGGATATCCCATGAAGTGAAAAGCTGGAGCCACAGGGCAGAACAGGGGGCTTCATGTGGGATCTGAGGATAATCCAACACTGTCCAGAAAGTGGGCAGAAGACACAGGAAGACCAGATCCTTTGTATTGTGGCTTGAGTTACCGATTAGGCATGTTCTGATAAAGCTTTACTTATAGTTTTTTTTTTAGTTACATGGGTTTACATTCAAAATTCCCTTTAATTTTTTAAGCCTTTTGGAGTTGAACTTTCTATCACTTGCAGCTGAGTTGAGCATCCTGTCAGAATCAAAAATGCCTGAGAATGCTGGCTGACGCTTAACCTTACCTCCACTTGATGTATAAAAAACAATGCCCTTACTCCTGCTGCCTCTGCCTGGACCTGACCCAGACCCCTCGGACACCTGCCTCTGCCTGGCCCCACCTGGCCCCTTCACAGGGACCTGCCCTTGACCGTCAACCATCCTCTCTCCTGAATTTCCGAGTTCTTCTCATTTGCCTTTCTGCCTCAGCACAAAAACATCTGCAAGTTTTTCTCATCTTGAAACAAAACCAAAAGATCATTCTCTCTATCCCATAGCCTCCCTACACATACTGTATTTTTTCCCTCCCTCTTTTCTCAGGAAAGCTGTTTTATTTTAGAGAGTGATCTATGGATTCTGCCTTTATTTATTCAGCTCCCCTTCACTCTTCCTCCAACAACATTCTGGGCGTCTTCTCCCTGGACCTCCCCCCCGCTTCCTGCTGGCCGCATCCGGCATCCTCAGCCTTTATCTTGCCTGACCTCTGGGGGGCGTCAGACATTGTCTGCTGCTCCATTCTCTCTCCCTTGCTTCAAAAACACCACTCTGAGGCCTCCTCCTCTCTTTTTGGCCTTTCCAACCTCCAGACAGCACTGACCACCCTGTGGGATCCTCTTTTGCCTGACATTCTTGGTCTCCATCAAGATCCTGCTCTTTTATCTCCATTCCCAGTCCTTTTTGGTGGCACCCACCCAAGTCCTCCAAACCACACCTGGGAATCTCCTGGAAATCCCCTCTTCTCACTCCCCTGACCCAGGCACCCAGGCCAGTGGACTATCTATTTCTCAGCACCTCTTACACCCTCTTCTTTCTCCCTGCTCCCACCCATCTTATCTTAGACATACATCACGTGTCTCATAGACTAGTGCAATGGCCTCCTAACTGGTCTCGTTCTAATCCATTCCACATGTTGCTATCCCTGTGGTTTTTCTAAATCCCCACCTGGTCATCTCAGTTCTCGGCTGAAAACCCTTCCACATCACGCCAGCAATCTATAAAGGTTAAATCTAAACTTACAAAGTGTAGCATATAAGCCTCTTGGAGATCAGGCTCCTTCTGCAGGCTCTCCAACTCCGCCCAAACCCTACATTCTTCCCACCTGAACGGCATGCCATTTGCCTAAGCCACACCATTCACCATCTCCACACATTATCTAAGTGCCTGGAAGGGACTTCCCTTCCTGTCATGTGGTCACTTCCTACACTGATCTCAAGACCTTGCTCAGATATCTTCTGCTCTGTGAAGTGCTCCCTGTGCCCCCCCCATGCACCCTTTCCCAGCAGAGCTGGGGGTGTTCACTTCCACGCCACCCTAAACCTGACTCTGATGGTACTTAACACACTGTGGCAAAATTATAAATTTAAACTAGGGGACAGAAAACTTTTTCTGGAAAGGACCAGATAGTAAATATTTTAGGTTCTGAGGGCCATACTGCCTGTCACTACTAAACTTTGCCTTTATAGTGTGAAGGCAGCCATAGAGGATAAGTGAATTAATGGGCATGGCTATGTTCCAATAAAACTTTATTTACAACAGTCAGTGAACTGTAACTGGCCCAAGGGCTATAGTTTGCTGACCTCCAGTTTAACCAGTCTTTCTCCCTTTCTTTCCTGTGTCTTCAGGTCTTGGCAGAGCCCCTGGCAGGTAATGTTTATGGAATGAAAGACCCAAGCAAAATTCTCATTCCTGCTACTTATCTTTTGCAAGTTATTTTTTAAGTCTTTTCTTTTTTCTTTTAATGGAGATAAATAGCCTGCTTTGTCTGTTTCAGATGGTTGCTTTGAGGGCCAAATGAGATAAAGCAAAATGCAAATACAGGCATTTTTACTTTGCTCATTGCATTCCTTCCTGATGAGCTCAGATGACTCCACTGAAAGCAAGACGTTATGTTTTCTCTGAATACAAGGTAAACCTAAATCCAAAAGAGGGCCGTGATTTGCCAGACATCTTTCAGCCCATGGGGCAGCTGCTCTGGGGCTCAGCTGCAGACCACTGTGTCCTACAGCACCCTGCCTGCTCCATGATGAAGCTCAGCAGTGAGGTTCCTTAGACCATGTCCCTCTCACTTCATTCCACTGTCTCCCAGATTTTTTTTTTTTACATGGGCAGGCACCGGGAATCGAACCCGGGTCCTCTGGCATCGCAGGCAAACATTCCTGCCTGCTGAGCCACCGTGGCCCGCCCCATCTCTCAGATTTTATAGGTATCCTTAGGCAGGGTGAGAGAGTGCACAGGAGAGAAGGATGGCTGGTTCCCAAGGCTTCCCTGGGATTCAGGGAGTGTTTCTGGGGTAGAATCAAAAGGATGTGGTGGCTGACTGATGAGAGTAAGGGTGGCATCAGGTTTCTAGGTTGGGGAAACTAGATACAGATGATGCTACTATTAGGTAAGGAAGATAGAGAAGGGGCTAAGTGTGGGAGTGGTTGAGACACAGGGGGATCATAAGTTTAGAATTGACTGTATTCAGTTTGAAATGCCTCAGAGCCATGAATAAAATGGTTCTGCGGGTACTCTCAGGCTGTGCTCCTGAATTCATGCTTGGAGATTCGCTTCCAACAGATTAATGCAACCACCGCCACGTGCCAGCAATTCGTTCTCAGAATTAACTAATCAAATGACTAAAATAGTACTACAAGAACCAACTAAGGAATACATTCACACACATTCACACATCACTGCCACAGGATATTGTGGGGGAACAGGAAGATAATAAAAGCCCGAGAGAGCCAACGCAAAACTCAGCCATTCTGCATTACATTAAAAAAAAAAAAAGTACAGCAAGGCTTATTACTATAGCTGCCTGGAAGCAACCTGTTCAGGAATCAGAGAGAGGAGCAGAAACAAATGAGGAAATAGAAGCCCATTAAAATAGGAAGTGGGGATGGTGGACCACAGTGGCTCAGTAGGCAGAGCGCTCGCCTGCCATGCCAGAGACCTGGGTTTGATTCCCAGTGCCTGCCCATGCCAAAAAAAAAGAAATGTGTGTAATATCTGAAAGGTGTTCACATTTATCCTACACTGGGCTGGAAGGGACAGGCAGGCCCCCCTGAAAAGGCATGGACAAACGAGAATCAGAAGTAAGGTATTTCTCAATAATGTGTTACTAAGACAAGCCAATACAGTTTGCATATGCATAGAAATAGAGAAAGCTCAGGTTAGCACTATAACAACTCACTCTCATTCTGTTTTCTTTCTTGAAGAATGAAGAAAGAGCCAATGTATCCTGCCTTTGAATGACCTCTATCACTTTTGTCTTGGCAGAAAAAGTCCAGGGACTGGCCTAAGGGGTGAAATCCAACCTCTCAGCTCAGTACTCCAGCCCCACAGTGATTTGCTGTGGGTCGCCTGAGCCAGCGGCCTCTTCTCCCCCAGCCTCTGTAAGCTGGGGCTCTCCCACCGGGACCCGGGCCGCACCCACCCCCCAAACAGGCCGTGTACCCCCATCCATCTTTACTCTCACTTTTGCCTAGGTCAAAAATCCCATTTCCTTCCTTCTGTCCTGTGAAAATGCCCTTCTTTGCCAAGGCCCCGAGTGGGCCACTCCACCCTGAGGCCACCCCTGCTTCTGCACGGCTTCCCCTTGGCCAGCTATTCCCTTTGGGCCTCACCCTGCTCAGTCCCAGTGAGCGCATCCCCCCGCCTGGACGGATTTGGGGTTCCCACGGCTGTCTCCTGCATCAGACTCTGAACTTGAGCCCTGCCTTGCCCCCTCTGTAGTACAGTACAATGGACACTCCTTGGATGAGTGAACAGCCCTTTTCTCAGACACTTCATATCATTGGGAGATTGAAAACAAAATTTATAAAACACTTTTTTTTTTAAGAGCAGCTCTCAGTTGACAGAAAAAATTGTACACAGAGTACAGAGAGTTTCCAAACCTTCTTTCCTCCCCACAGGTTTTTTCCTTATTATTTACCTCTTGCATTAATGCAGTACATTTGTTACAAATGATGAACGAATATTGACACATTTTAACTAAAGTCCATAGTTCATATTAGGGTTCATCCTGTGTACGCAGTTCTATGGGTTTTGACAAATGCATAATGTCATGTTTTCACCATTACAGAATCATATAGATTCTGAAAAATGTCCAGCGCACCTACAATTCATCCCTCCGTCCCACCTCCACACCTCTGGCAACCACTGATCTTTTTGCTGTCTCTACAGTTTTGCGTTTTCCAGACATCAAACGGTATGTAGCTTTTTTTTAAGTCTGGCTTGTTTCACTTAGCAATATGCATTTATGATGCCTCCTGACTGGGAGAGATTTAATCCATCAATGAATCTGAATATGTTAGAAATCCTTGGTTGATATAACATATGATAGTTCTGTCTTAAGTGTATAACCCTAGGTAACAGAAAAAGCAATCAATCTCTTAATAGTAATAACCACTCAGCATCCTCTAAAGCAGACCCTGTTCCTGCTAAGCAGATACACACTCATTCCGAAACCCTTTCCCAGTCTCCCTCCCAGCTTCCTAACGTCTGAGCTGGGTCAGGGCTTCCAGTGCTACCCTATTTTCTCCACCCCACAGACAGATGCTCAGATTTTGTTGGTCTGGGCACAAGTCCCAGAACTGCCATCACAGGCATGCCTGGAGGGGTGCAGCTTAGCTGCACTGGGCTCTGAAGTCCACCTTCAGGAGAGAGACTGATCTGGGCACAAAGAGGGCTCCCTTTCCCTTTCCCTCCAGCCCCCGACTCCCATCGCTGCCTTCCTTCCACCTCTCTCATGCCAAGGGAGGAAGGACGCAACAGATGGTGACCGAAGCATGCTCCGCTCCCTCCAGCTCCAGGCATTTGAAGGGGGTTGGTTTTCCTGGGAAACGCAAGATGCCCAAGCAAGGAGAAGAAAGCTGGGGATCTTCATAGAAGACAAGATTAGAAGGGGAAGCAGCAGGGAGGTTCCACTCACCCCCCCCCCCCACATTCTACTCCTCAGAGAGCACCTGACAAAGAAATACATTTAGTCGTGTCTCTCTCTTAACCCCAAACTGAATGACCCCATGTCTCAGCATCTTTTGAGAAAGTCTGACTGCCCACACAACCCTCCTACCTCCCCTTTTTGAAAGGGCTGTAGTTACATCAAATCCTCTGGGGCACAAGGGCCTGACAGCCTGGGAAAGCACTCACCAGCCTGCTTCTAGCTCTCTGCCTTTTCCCACACCCTGAAGGAGAGGGACCCAGCTTCCTCCCCCATATGGGTCCAACTAGTTGTCTTTTAGGATCTTAGAATAGCCAAAGAAGCCTTCTATATGGGATTCAACTCTCCCCCTCCCCCTCCTCACTTCTCAGGGTTTGGGGATGGGGGGTCTCCATCTGTTCCGTGGCTGCATTTCATGCTTGGCTCCCTTTCATTGTCAGGGGGAGCGGTTTGGGTGGAGTGAGGGGGGCGGAGTGTTTAACCATTAATAGAGACCCGCTCTGCAGGTGGGCTCCCAGCATCAGCTAAGTTCACGCAGGTCATGGGATTCCTGTGGAAGGGCGATTGGAGGGCTGGAGAGCAGTGTCAGGTGGTCCTGATTCCTGCCTGGGGGACATATGAGTTTAGGATGAAGATTTGGCTGAAAAACAGCTGTTTCTTGCTCAATACCCAAAACTAATCTATAAGTTGAAACCTGAACTACTTCGCTATTTATTAAGTTGGAAGATGGAGGGGAGGGGTGGGAAGGAAGAAAGGGGGAAGAGACTGATGTGCTTTTTCCCTCAAGTGGATATCTGGTGTCCACACCTGGCTCTCAAAGGCATACAGAGCACTTTGTGAGGCCCCATGTTACTCATGAGCTGCCAGCGGGGCTGGGACCCCACAAGAAGGCTGTACCCACCCATAAAGGGCAGACCCCTTCCAGGCCGGAGGTACACACGTCTCAGACACAGAGACTCATCGTGTTCTTTTCCCTAACTTCACTGTGCTTCGGCTCTACCATAAGTCATTTAACCACCTGTTTGCAGGGTGCCTTTAGGTTGGTTTTCTTTATTTTTTTCTCTATAACAAAAGCTCTTCAATGAACATCCCTGTGCATACATCCCTATATATGAAGGAAGCAGAGTTGCTGCCTCACCCTGTCTCTTTGACCTGAGGCCAGCTGCAGCCTGGGACATCCCTGGCATACAAGGATCCTCAAAACATCCAGGGCCTCAGCGCACAGCCGGCGGTCCGTGGACACATGGGGAGGGGCAGGCTGCAGTCCTGCCAGCCCTCTAAGGTTCTTTGGGGGCTGTGCATTTTCTTTCTCCTCATTGCTTACTCCTCCATACTCCAAGGGGAAGGACAAGGAAACATACAGGGAATAGGAAAGACTCTCATATGTAGTCTTTCAGGCTGCTGATGAGCTGACCTCTCAGGCTGAGAAGGGGCTGATTTATATAAGGTTTGTGGATTGTCTGTGAATTTCCATCATTCGAACTCCACTCGCTGACCCTGCTCGTGCTGACCTGTGCTCTGACTAGTCCGCTTTCATGTACAGATCAGCAGGTAAAACAGGGTGTGAAGGAAACAGAGGGTAACATGTTAAAGAGGCCGTTTGGGTCTGCCTGCCTCTGCCAGCCCCAGAGGAGGAAATCTGCAATCACCAGGAAGAGAGGAAGAGCCCCCACTCCTGAAAATGAAAAATCCCAGCTTCTCACTTACCTTGGCTCCCTGTCTTCTACCCTCAGGGAGAGTTTTCACAGCAATTAGACACATCTTTCTTCACAGCTGGAGAGAGAGGGTTTGTGAAGCTCCCAACCCCATCTCCCCCCACCCCCCACAGCCCTCCACCCCCCACAGTCCCCCCCACCCCAGCCCCAGGGCATCAACAGCAACTGTCTCCCCAGGGCCCGGTAATTAAAGAGACCGGCTAGGAGGAAAGCTGGGGGGTGGGGGGTGCTATTCTTGTGACAGGTCTCCAAGGAAGGGGACCCAAGATATGGGGATTCCATGTTCCTAGAGAGCGAAGAGGGAGGGTCAGGTGGGAGAGAAGGCCTAAAAGGACCTTTGGAATGAGTATTAAAAGGCCTAGTTCACCTCAAAAAGTCAAACAGAGTTAGCATATGACCCAGAAATCCTACTCCTAGGTAGAAAATATTCAAGAGAATTGAAAACATGTTTACACAAAAATATGTAATGAACGTATATAACAGCATCATTCATAACAGCCAAAGAGTGGAAACGAACTTAAATGTCCATCAGTGGATGAATGGATAAATAAAACGTGGTAAGTCCATACAATGGAATATTATTCAGCCACAAAAAGGAATGAAGTTCTGATACATGCTATATTGAACAACCTTGAAACCTAAGTGAAAGAAGACAGACACAAAAAATCACATATTATATGCTTCATTCAGTATGAAATTCCAGAATATACAAATCCATAGAGATAAAATAGTAGGTTAGTGGTTGTCTAGGGCTAGGAAAGGAGAGTGACTGCTTATGGGAATGGGATTTGTTTTTGGGGGGGAGGGATGAAAGTGTTCTAAATTGATTGTGGTGATGGCTGCACAAGTCTGATTATGATATAAATCGCTGAGTTGAATACTTTAAGTAGGTGAATTGTGTGGTATGTGAATTATATCTCAATAAAGCTGTTACTAAAATTATTAATGAGAACAAAAGAATTACCTAAGAATTTGTAAGGCTTTGTTAGACAGAAAATTGTAATGCTTCAATAAGGAAAGTGAATAATTCAATTTATAAATGCAGTTTCAAATGTTCAAAGAAATTTAATTAACTAAGTTTATTAAATGGGACCAAACAAGTGATTGTTAAAATTTACTAGATTTATCAATAGAATTGTAAAATATGTTACTTGAAGTTAAAAGATTAAAGGCAAATTAGGTTTTGAAATTTAATAGATTTAATACATTGAATATTAGTTACCCCCCCCAAAAAAAAGGATTCAGAGCTAAGTTCTCACACGTGGCTTGAGTAAGGCATAACTATCTACTCCCTACCCCTCTGTTTGCCATTTCTTAGTAAATTTTAAAATGCTGTATGAAGATAAGGTGACTCTGGAACAGCCTGAAACTTCTTTTTTCTTTTTCCTAAGGGAAGACAGCTGTGCTACCCTCCAGCAATCCTCCCCTCCCCCAGCTTCCTTAGTCGAAGCACTGCCCGACGGGTTCCCAGGCTCCCTGAGTGGAGTGTTCATTTGGAGTTCAGGCCGCTGTCCCTCTGAGAACCTACCATCCGGACTCATCTGCTCTGGACATCACTTATGTTAAGCTGCTACTTACTCCGCCCTCTGTTAGGGAGGTTTCAACAGACAAAGGTTGCAAAAGCCATTTGAAAACCAGATGGTGAGTCCAAACTCACCGAAAATAGAGGAACAAGACTCTAGGAAAACCTTGGGTTGGGGAAAGAGAGGTGACCCTCAGGCCCTTAGCCCAACTATGAGCTGCTGGAGAGCCTGGGCAGTGCCTTCTACTTTTCCCCATTGTCCTTCATGGAAGAGGGTGCCGGCTCAAAGCAGAACAGGGCTGGGCTTCATAAACACTGATGGACAACCATACGGACCAAGGGAAAAACACCAGAAAAGGACTGGGGGGTGGGGGGTGGCGGTTAGCTTCAAAAGTAAGCATCGGATCATCACTCTGGCCCACGGAAAAGGCGAGGACTTAGACCATGCACACCAGACCTGCAATCCCACCTCATCTTCCACGTGATCTCCAGCATTTTGCTTAATCTCTCTCAGAACTCAGTTCTCTTATCTTAAGAGTGGGATAAACACACCTACTTATTACACGGTGGCTGTAATGGCTATGAAACAGAATAAATGAATTAATGTATATGTACAATATCTAACCCACAGTCTGGCACATACTTGGCATTCAAAATGTCATTGGTAGTTTCTCCTTTCCTTCAATTTATAGCTCTGTTCTGCTTTGCTTTGTAGTTCTGGACAAGCTGGGCTCTCACATCTACAAAGTAGATGATGCCCGCGAAGATAACCATACACTGGTTCTAAAGGGTAAACAATAATCCTTTATCCATTGAATCTGGGTTGACCAGAGAGAAGGGAAGACTTCTGCAAAATCCCAAGCCAGCCAAAGCACCTCTAGGCTGCCCTCTCTCTCTCTCTCTCTCTGGTCTTTGCCGCAGTCTCCTTAACCAAAGCACTTGGCTCTCCTAAGACCCCTACCCTTTACTCATGCTAGCTTCTTCCACCAGCGCCTCAGGACCTATTGATGTCAATTGATCCCAGTGTATGAGCAGTTGGTGTGAGCCCCAGAAAGGGAGCTGGGTCAGAAATTCTGAGATGATTTCCACTGGGCAGTCAAAATTGGTTTCGCTGCTGATATTCCAAGGATAGCACACCACCACCACCCCTTGCATTTAAAAATTCCTGCCTGAGATATATAAGGGGGGTATAGGGAGGAAAGGACTAAGGCAGCAGGAGGCAGCAGCATCTGTTCCTCCCCGCCCCCCAGCCCTCTGCATTTACATCCAATACAGACATCAGTCTGGATCCAACTGCTATCCCAGCAGGCTTCTACAGGCAGGAGGAGATGTGAAAATACAGGGGAGGTGGAAGCCAAAGGGGGAGGCAACAGATAGGATATGGTTTATTCCTGAGTTATAAGATGCACCATTTGTCTGGGAGTCTGGTTGCAAAGTGCTGGCAGCTACAAGCGCTTATCCCAAAGCCACTGTCAACTCCAGTGGTGTAAAGGGAAGCTTTGTGTCTTGTACTCTCGGTAAGGTCGTCCTCCAGCAAGTAGGAAGGGCCTCCCTTTGCTATGGTCTGTGGCTCTCATTAGAAAGAGAAACTCAGAAAATGAGACGGTGTCTCAAACCAAACAGCCCAGCCTCTGATAAAAAGGTGAGCTTTAGAGGGGCAGCAGAAGGTCAGAGAAGGGTCTAGAAGTGCTACATCACTGCAGCAGACATGAGGTAGCAGAAGCTGCTAAGGGGAACAGCTCTCACTGCTGCCACCCACGTCCCCACATCTTCCCCTGCAGATCCCAGTGGCCACAGGAAGAGGTAGCTAGCATGGGTGCTGCCTCAGGAACCTGAAATCACTTTGCGGACAAGGGGTGGGGAAAGCAAAACAGACCATTCCTAATGAAGCTCCAGGCCTGCCTCCCAATCAGCCCACAGCTGTGTGTCCTAAGCTCGCATTCCCATGTTGCTGCATGATCTGCTGTAACGTTTCTAGAGAGAGGAGGGCCAGCATCTCCCTAACAGGCAGAGAGCTCAGGAGTGCAAGTGCAATTAATCAAATGGATTCATTTGGGAGCTTGAAGGCCTGGGGGAGCTGGGTAGTTTTTCTGACTTGTGTCAGAGGGCAGGGGTCTGCTCTGAGTGACCATGAGGATGCTGAGCTGAAGCAAGGGAGAAAGGGAGGGGAGGGGAGAGAGGGCAGCCTAGAGGTGCTTTGGCTGGAGGGAGGGGGAGGGAGAGGAGGGGAGGGGAGCAATCACAAAAACGTGCTGACGGGAGTAGACACAGGGAGCTGATCCAGATGGCTGTAGCTTCTGAACAAAGGGAGAAGAGCCAGAAGGTAGGAGGATGGAGAAATGGAGGACTTGTACCTTATGAGGCATCAGAGCTGGAGCTACAAAATCAGATTCACCCCTGGGACATGGCTGGAGTCACGCTCAGAAATAGCTATACCATAAAAACCCACTCCAGTTCCAAATCCAAATGGTCAACTGCATGGGTCCCAGAGCTAGATGGTCTGAATTCAAATCCAGACACTGGCATCCTCTTAGATGTGAGGCCTTGAGAAATTTCCTTTACCTTTCTGTGCTTCTGTTCTGACAGCAGAAAAATATGGGTAATGAAGGGCCTTACTTCACAGGTTGCTAGGAGGAAAATTAAATGAAAAATGCACCTCAAGATCAGAGCAGAGTGCCTGGCATGTGGACAGTACTTACAGGTCGGTTATTACAGCGATGAGGATGACCACCAGCTAAAGAAAACTGGAGCAACTCTGCTTCTTCCAGAATTTTCTTCAATAGCCATAGGTCCCTGCTTGTATGCATTCCTGCATTTGTTTTGTTTCTGTTTTATATGTGTATCCTCTGTGTCTAGAAGCCCTTGGGCAGTTTTTTCCCCTTCATGATATGTGAGCATCCCAGAAAGAAAACCTAGAATTCAGGGCATCTACATTCTTGTAATGGCTCTTTTGCTAACTAGTTTTGTGGACCTTGGGTGAAATACCTTTTCAGAATGTCACTTTAGTCATCAATCAAATGGGAATGATGCTACCAGCCTTGCTCACATACAGAGTTGTTCTGAAAGCCAAATGCCACAGTTCCTGTAAATGGGCACAATATAAAATGAATAAAGCTGTGAACCAATGTTAGGGATTGCTGACTAGGTGGGAAAAGTCCAGATGGGCAAGCTGGAGCAAGCCTACTCTGCATCAGGCTGTGACTCCAGATGCTGCCCAGATCTGCTGGGGGTGGGGATGTTGCTATCAACAGTAAAAACAGGGGCTCCCAGCTTGCTTAGGCTGAGCCTGGTTAGGCAACCTGGGGTGGGGAAGATGTGCCCAGGGAGGGCTGAGGACGGGCTCCGTGGGGAGAGTGTGGGCAGGGGATGCAGAGCTGGACTAATTCCCAATTCCTTCACTTGCCTAGGATCTGTTCCCAGGCTGTTTTACATATTTCCAGTGCTTAAATGGCTGGGATAGCACTTTAGCTATCAGAGTCCTCCACTCATAGTAAAAGAAAAGAACGTCCCATCCCCACACTCAGCGTCAGTCAAGTTCAATGTTAAGTTACAATGATGAGGTGGAAAAGCCCTGCAGTCCGATGGATATCCCAGATGATCCCCAAGAAACTTTCTTGCTAAGAACAAGTATGTCCGAGCTGCTGTTGATATGAACAATAAAAATAATGACTTTCATTTTTAGAGCACCCTCTCTCTGCCAGGCACTGTGTGGGGCTCTTTATATATATATATATATATATATATAGCTCATGCCCACCGCATGAACCAGGGAACTGAGGCCTAGATATTTTAAGAAACTTTCCTAAAGCCACAAAGCAAGTGGAAGAGCTGGGATTTCAATCGGGTTTGTCCAGATCCAAGGCCTGTTCTAAACTCTGTCCAGATCCAAAGTCGCTGTCATCAGCATGTTCCGCTCCCACTGGACAATGTTTAGCTTTACCCAAGCCCTGTGTTTTTCTCCTGCCAACTACTCCACCTTTGTGTTCTGAAAAAGGACTTACTGCTAAGAACCATCTTTCTTCCTACAGAAATGGCTAAGACTCACAGATGCGCTTTGGTTACCTATGACAAGGCCAGAAAGGATTAGTTGAACTGCTTGTCTCCATTGATCAACTGAACAAAATGCTTGATAATTGAAGTTGGTTTAGCTCCTCTCCTTCCTCTAGACACCTGAATTTTAAGGACACATCCAGAAAACAGGCTGCTTCAGCATAAAGTGCTCTCAGATCTACTACTGATCATGCCAACCTCTCATCCCACTTCCCAACATCCTGTTCTTTTCCTTCTTTCAAAGTGGCTTGAGATGTTAGCAGACCTCCTGGTCAGAGTGCTCTTCCTACTGCAACAGTCCCCTCCCTTTATTGCAAAAAAACCCACAACTCTCCCCACTCCCCTCCCTTTGCAATAACCCTTTTAAATAAAGTCTCTCCTTAGCAAGTCCGGATTTGTTTTTTATTCGATACACCTTTAAACATCCTTTTTACCACCCCCACCCCCAGCCCCCAATTCTTTCTGGGAGAATAGAAGACTCCCAGAGGGGGCTGGAGTAAGGAAGTCAAACTACAATAAGGCAGAAATACTCAAACTCAGAGATAAGGAAATCTTTCTCTTTCCAGGCCTCCAAGTCAGCCTTCCCCACCCAGTAGTCCCCAGGCCACGAGCTTGTGATCAATGGCTAATTACTCCTCTATTATAACAGAGGATGCACTTCTTCCTTTTCTCTCTTACCACCCTGGCCTGAGACTAATACAGGAGTAGCTGGGAGCAACAGGGAACTCTAATCCAGATGGGGCAATGCAGACATGAGCACAGGGTGTGGCTTCAGTGCTGTTGACCGCAGCGCCATCCTCTGTCCTGGACAGCTGTCCACATGCTGGGGCTCAATGCCCCACCTGGGGGAGGGGCTCTCAGATTGCCCCCCATATGTTGGAGCCAAGACTCAGGAGGCTTGAAGGTTATGGAGGCCAAGGTTAAAGGGGGAAGTAGGTCACTAAAAAAGCTGTTTTTCAATTAAGTGGACATTTGGACAATCTCAACGCTAAAACCGGATGATGGCATCTGCTGGCAAAGAAGGAGCTAACACTTTCTCAGTGCCAGCCTCCCTTAAAGGGAGAGCCTGGAGCTCTGGCTCTGTGGAAGACGCTGTCTCTAGTGAGAAGGGAAGGAAAGGTCCCCATAGAAGATTCCTGGCACCAGGCAAAGAGCCTTCTTTTATCAAAGAGAAGGGGCAGGAGGCAAGAATGGGGCTTTTACTCATTCCGCCACCCCCATTCCCTAGACACATGGCCCAGGCTCAAGTCCCACTCACCTTCTCTGCCTCATTCAGCCTCCTTCTTCCAATACCACAGGATGCTCTGTTCCAGACTGCAGAGGGAAGGGAAACTCCAGCGTCCCAAACTGCACATAAGTCAATCAACCTGTCTCAAAGCAAGCACAAAGGATAACCCAGGGTCACCGCAGGAAAAAAAAGGGGGGGGGGGTGGTTTGTGGTCTTCAGTTTGTTCACTCACTGGGGAAATTGCATCATTGGCTATATGTTAAGTTTTGCATAGTATAATGGCACTTTGTTTAAAGAAGTTCAAAATACTCTGTAGGAAACTGGACAGATTCTGCAAACTGTGGAATCATGTTGGACTCTGGGTAATGGGGGGTGGGTTGTCTCTCTTATCCATAAGACTATTTCATGGTGCCCAAACACCATCATCTAATTGCTGATCCCCTGTTCACCTAAAGAGGCTAAGCCATATCTCAAAGTATCTCTCCTATATACGCAAGGGGGAATTTACCACAATTATCTCATTAATTTTCTTAATTTTCTTAGGAGAAATACTATGCTTTTCTTTCTCATCTATAGATAAGCAAACAGAGTACATCATAAATAAACCCATAGCACACTCAAAGGAGATCTAATTTTAGGGTTAGGAGACACGGATTTTAAGTTCAATCTTACGTCACTTAGGGTGGATCTCTTCCCTGTGGGAGGAGGGTAGTTCACTAAAATGGGGAGAAGGCATGACAGAATAACCAGAACAATGCGCTATTTATTAGCATTTGGGGAGTTCAGTCCCAGTTCCACTCCCTTTGGGCAGTCATTTAACCTTTCTCAGTACAAATTACATTTCTCATTGAATCACTAGCTCTAACATTAAAATGTGTCTGCAGGAAATGGTAAGCTCAATATTTGTAGATGGGAATGTGGCATTATCTATTAAAATAAGTATGCATTTATCATTTGACCCAGCAATCCCAGTTCTAAGAATCTACTCCAAATATACACTATATGCCTCTGTGGTGATCTCAAGTTATTAAAAATCATGATAGATGTGTGTTTAAAATGCCATCTAAGAAAGGGGAGAGGAACACAAACATATATATGTATCTGTTTATATCTTTAAAAAGACAATAGCAGGATAAACCATAAAATAAATTTTAAAGGACCTGTAGGAAGGGAAGAAAAAGGTCAGATAGAAGCTGGATTTTAAATATACCTTCTTTTGTGGATTTGCTTTAGATCATGCGAATATTTTACATCATTATAAAACAGTTAAATTTTTTTGAAGTAATCCCTAAATATGAAAATAAAAAACAAATCTGTGTCCAGTTGATTGGCATAACTACACACAAAACAATTAAAACACATTAATTTGATTGTGTTTACTTAGAGGGATATGCCCTAAGGATAAAAAGAATTGCCCCCAAGTCCTAAACTATTTTTCATAATCATATTGTTGATGATGCTATGGTATTATTATTAGACTTCTTTATCTATATTTTGGTATAAATCAAATAAGTAATGATATTGATATTGCAGAGAAACAAGATTTTCCTGTGGTTGAAAGGAGAGAAAAATGTAAGATTAACAAGGTTATGTAAAAATTCTGTCACCTTGATTTTGAATTAGGAGTATCAGTACGTACTCATGATTTTATCTTTTTTTTTTTTTAACTTTTTTATTGTATAGTGTAACATATATACAAGGCAAAGAAATAAAAAACAGTAGTTTTCAAAGCATTCTTCAACAAGTAGTTACAGGAATATATTTTATCTTAAACACATCTACATCCACATCTCCTAGTTTTCTGAGAGGCTTGAAAACAATGAACATCCTAGTAGGACTGGGCACCCTAGAATCAGATTATGGGCTTTAAATACCATCACACCCTCCAAAGGAATCAGACTTCCTTGGAGAAACAGCTGATTCCAAATCTGATGAAGTCAGTGTATAGGATAAGCCCAGAATATTTTGTCATACAAAAAAAGCACATGAAGAGACAAGGTTTTCTAGAGTCATATAAAAAGGACCAGAAGCCAAACAGAATAAGATTTCCATGGTCAAGTTGAGCATCGGTGAGGATAACAACGGCAATAGCATGAAATACACAGAATTTGTTTAAATTTATAAATCTTTACTAATATTAACAACAACCCCCAAAGAACCATTAGTCACCTCTGGAGGATGTTAGGAAAATCCTCCAATATTTTGAAAACTTTTTAGTACAGGAAAAGAAAGGGGGAAGCGGGTGAGGAGAGAGTGGAAACAAGATGGGTCTCATATTGATGTAGTTGAGGAGGGTGATGAACACATCAGGTTTGTTATATTATTCTTTCCTCTTTTGTGTATGTTAAAAAGTCTCAAAAAAATTAAATGAGGGAACAGGTCAGGAAACAGGAAATCACTGGAATATTATTTTTTGAAACGCTTCTGAACCATCGTCATTTAATCCTAACAGCAATCCAGTAATTCAGATGATGAAGTTATTATTTCCACTCACACCTGAAGAAACAGGTGTAAAAAGTTCACTGAACCAAGATTTAACTCACATTTACTTATCCCAAAAGCCCATGATTTCACAGTCACATCTTCAATATCCTCATTTGTCAATTTGAATTAATAAAACTTTTGCTGCCTTTATGAATGTGTTGGGAGGTTGCAATGAGACATTGCATGGGAAAATACTTGGAAAACAATCCTTTGAACAAATATTTTAGTGTCCCTTGAAAACTTGGATGAGATTTGCCGTCTGGGGTTGCTGTGAGGATCAAATGAGATCTATGATTTGCAGATCAATGGACAGACAAATAGATACATGAGTGGGCTTACAATCACCACCAGTGCTTTTACTGCCATACATAGGAGTTCAAGGGTAAAGTGAGACTTGGAACCTAAGGAATGGGGTTTCCATCTGACCTGGGATAGGAAGGCTCCAGGAAGGACACTTGATGGTTGGGGAGGACAGGGATCAAGAGGACACCCGATGCCAGGCAGGGGCAGGAGGAGCTGCTCAGTGTCAGAGGTGGGCCGAGACCATCAGCAGTTTGCTGGGTGCCTCGAGCACTACCCCGGATTCCAGAAGGTGAGTCAAGGCGCCCAGGCGGCGGGTGCCTGCTAGTTCACTTCCGAATGAAGGGAGTGGAGGGAGGGGGCTGGAGGGAGGGGGTGAGAGGCATTGCAGGATGCCCCCAGCCACAAGGGGAAATCAAGGCATACCAGAGAGATGATGGGAAGGAGAGCTGGTGTTGCTGACCAGCTCCAAAGATTCTGCTCTCTCTTGGAGTTCTTATCTTAGTGTCTGCCTGGGGATTATTTGCAGATTTCTCCCCAGCAAATGTTTATTCCCAGATTTTAATTCCTTCTGCCATAAAATAAAAAAACAGTCTAGCAGATCTCTAACACTCCCCCGTCTGGGAATTCTATGATTCTCTAAGTGCGTTATTTCTGAAGAAGTGCAAAATAAAAATTCTCCTGCCTCCCTGCTTCATCTGCCTCCTTCCCCTCAATATACAGTGTGTGCTCAGGAAACAAAGACTCATTCTATCTCTATCTCTCTCTCCAAGTTCTTAACTGAAGAAAAAAATAAAAATATACATATATATATATTTTAAATAGGTGACCCCTTCACATAATACAAAACTCAAAAGAATATACAATGAAAAATAAATCTCCTTCCCACCACTGTTCCCGAACTCCCCAGTCCCCTTCAGCCCCTCTCTCTGGCCAACCACTGCTACCAGTTTCTTGTGTACCTTTCCAGAGGTAATCCGTGCATATTGTCTTAGTTTGCCAGGGATGCCATGACAGATACCCCACAATGAGTTGGTTTAAACAATGGGAATTTATTATCTCGGTTTTAGAGCTAGAAGCCCAAAATCAAGTTCTCTACAGGCCACACTTTCTCCTAAAGTCTGCAGCGTTCTGGAGCTGGTTTGCCACAATCTTAAGGATTCCTTGGCTTGCATGTCTGCTTCTGTTCCACAGCTTCTCCTTCTGGCTTTCTCTTCTCCTGCTCAGTTGTCTGTGCCTCTAGCTAGATTTCCTCTCCTTATAAGGTCTTCAGCCAAGTGGATTAAGGCCCAGCCTGATTCAAATTGGCCTCATCTACATAAGATCTTCAGAGATCCTATTCACAAATGAGTCCACACATTGACTACTACAAACATCTTCAAAGGTCCTATTTACAAATGTGTTCACACCTACAGGAATGCAGATGAGGATTTGGACATGTCTTTATGTGGGACCTGATTCAATTCCCAATGCATACATGGCTGTTGTTTTTTTTCAAAGCAAATTATAGCATAGTATAATTTTTCATTTAACAACTATCTTAGCTATCTTTCTATTTTAGTTCATATAAAACATTATTTTTAGCAGCTGCATAATATTTCATTGTAGGATCATACCATAATTTATCTGCTTGGCGCCCTTCTAAAAAACATTGAGGTTTTTGTAATCGCTTGTTTTTGGAAATTGCTGCAATAAATATCTTTGGATAAATATTATTTCTCATATTTGTAAGAGTGTTTGTAGGATGAGTTCTTAGATGCAGAATTTATGGGTCAAAGGGAAGTTGATCAAATTGATCTCTATAGAGGTTGTGACAATTTATAGATCCACCAGCAACATATGAGAGCTACTGCTCTCCACTGCCTCTTCAACATGCTATGTTACTAGTTTTTTTGATCTTTGATGATGTGACGTCCACAAGGTGGTATTTCTTTTGTGTTTCTCTTATTAAGGTTGAACATTTTCATTTTCTTTGAATTGTTTCTATTCTTCACCCACTTCTCTACTGGGTTCGTTCTTATCAGCTTGAAGGAGCTCTTCACTTATTAGGGAAATCATCCCTATAATAGGAACTGCAAATTGCCCACATCATTATTTTTATTCTGACTTTACTTATAGGGTTTTGCCATGCAAAAAATTAAAAATTTTTTTCATAGTCGAAGGAATCTTTTTTAATCTTATGTTTTGTGTCATATTTAGGCCTTCTCCTTCCAAGATTATTTTTAAATGTTCCCATGTTTTCATTAGCATTTTCCTAGATTAATTTTTTTATGTTTCAATCTCTTATCCATCTGGAACTTATTTTGATAGCATATGAGGGAGGGAGTTAGATTTTTAATACATAAAGATGGATGTCCCAACACCATTTATTGAAGAGTTCACCTTTTGCCCTATGGTTTGAAATTCCACCTTTGTCATGTACTAAATTCCCCTATGTATTTGGATCCACTTCTGTACTTTCTCATCTATTGAATGTGTTAATTTCTTAATGTGCTGGTAACACACTTTTTAATTACTGTGGCTGTATAAAAAGGTTTATTCTTCTTCTTAAGAATTTTCCTGTTTATTCCTTATTTGTTTTTCCACATGAACTCCAAAACCAGAATCTTTAGTTCTTTTTTCTAAAATAATTGGATGTATTTCATTGGAATCACATTGAAATTAAAAATTAATTTAAAGATAATTGATCTATTTATGCTGTTGAATCTTCCTATGTAAAACTGTGACATGCCTTTTAATTTGTTCATATTTTCTTTGGAGTCTAACAATTACATTTTAAAATTTCCTCATATAGATGATGCACATTTTTGTTATGTTTATTACTATGCATTTGGTTTTTATTAGGCTTTTTTAAATGACTGCTGGATATTACTACTTTTGAATCCTACTATATTGAATTTCATTTTCTCGATATAATCAATGGTTCAAAGAGAAAATCTCAAAGGAAATAAAAAAATACACTGCACTGAATGAAAATGAAAATATAACATAACAAAACCTCTGAGACACTGCTAAAGTAATGCTGAGAGGGAAATTTATAGCACTAAATATATCCATTAGAATAAAGGAAAATCTTAAATCAATAATCTAAGTTCCCACCTCAAGAATCCAGAAAAGCAAGCAGAAGGAAGAAAATAATAAAGAACAGAAATCAGTGAAATAGAAAACAAAAACAAAACAGAAAATCAATGAAACAAAGAGTAAGTTCTTTGGAAAAACCAATACAAGTGACAAACCTCTAACAAGACTAAGAAAGAAAAAACGGAAAGACACAATTACCAATATTGGGAATTAAACAGAGATATTCTTACAAGTCCTGCAGATATCAGAAAGATAAAAAAGAAATACAACAAAGAACTCTACACACACAAATGTGAAGACTGACATGAAATGGACAAATTCCTCGAAAAAACACAAACTACCACAACTGCTAATAGGTGATCATTTGAATAGCCCTATAATTATTAAAGGAAATAGAATCCGTAATTTTAAAACTCCCCCAAAAAAGAGATCTCCAGGTCCATATCATTTCACTGGGGAATTCTACCACATATTTCGAGAAGAATAAACATAAATTCTACTCTATCTCTTCCAGAAAACAAAGAGGAGGGAACACTTCCCAATCCATTTTATAAAATTAGTACTATCCGGATACTGAAACCAGACAAAGACAGTACCCCAAAAATGAAAACTACAGACCACTGTCACTCATGAAAACAGGCATAAAAACCCTTAATAAAATATTATCAAATAGAATTCAGCAATACATAAAAATAATTATATACTAAGACCAAGTGGGGTTTATTCCAGGGATGCAAGGCTGGTTCAATACTCTAAAATCAATCATTTTCATCCACTATACTAATAGCCTAAAGAAGAAAAATCACATGATCATATCAATAGATGTAGAAAGAGTATCTGACAATATTCAACACTCATTCATGATAAAAACTTTTAGAAAAATAGGAATAGAGGCTAACTTCCTCAACCTGACAAAGAGCAACTAGAAAAAAACAATAGCTAATTTTTCTATTCAACAGCGAACAAATGATTGCCTTTCCCTTAAAATCACAGGCAATGCAAGGGTCTTTTCTCTCACCACTCCATTCAACATAATGCTGGAAGTTATTACCTTTTGGGTTTTTCTATTCTGTCCCATTGATCTATGTGTCTATCCCTATCAATATCATATAGCCTTGATGACTGTCACTGTATAACTATATAAGTTATTGCCATGCAGTAAGGCAAGAAAAGGAACTAAAAGACATATAGGTCAGGAAGGCAGAAACAAATATGTTTCTATTTGAAGATAGCATGATTGTCTACATAGAAAATATCAAGGAATCAACATAAAAAACCTCATGGAAGTATAAGTGAATTCATCAAGGCTGCAGGATATAAGGCAAACATACAAAAATCAATTATATTTATATATGAGCAATGAACAAGAGAACACCAAAATTAAAAGTACAATACCATTTACAATCCCTCAAAAAAAAGAAATACTTAGGTATAAAACTAACAAAACATGTACAGGACTTGATGTTGAAAACTACACAATGCTGATGAAAGAAACAAAAAAAGATCTAAATAAATAGAGAGTCATGCCATGCACATGGATTGGAAGACTTTCAACATAGTAAAGATGTAAATTCTCCCCAAATTAATAAATGGATTTAATACAATTCCTATCAAAATCCCTAGATATAGACGAGGCTATTCTAAAGTTTATATGGAAAGGCAAAGGAACTAGAATAATTAAAAACAAATTTGAAAACAAGAATAAAATGGGAGAAATCAGTCTACCCAATTTCAAGACCATACAGGTACAGTAACCAAGACTATGTGTAACTGACAGACGGAAAGACACACAGATCAATGGAACAGAACAGAGAGCCCAGAAGACCCACTGAAATAGGTCCAACTGATTTCTGACAAAGATGTAAAAGCAATTCAATGGAGGAAAGATAGCCTTCTCAACTCATGGTATTGGAGCTACTGCACACCCATAGCTCCCCTGCCCCCCTAAAAAGGGCATCTCAACTTAAGTCTCACATCTAATAAAAAATTAACTTAAAGTGGATGGTCTATTTAAATGTAAAACTTAAAACTATAAAACTTGTAGGAAAAAGAGGTGAAAACCTTTGAGATCTAGGGATAAGCCAAGAGTTCTTAGACTTGATACCAAAAGCACAATACATAAAAGGAAAACTTGATAAATTGGACTTCATCAAAATTAAAACCTTTTTCTCTGTGAAAAACCTTGTTCAAAGGCTAAAGAGTGAGAGAAACCACACATATGACAAGGAACTAATATCTAGAATATGTAAAGAACTCTCAAAACTCAACAGTAAAAATGCAAACAACCCACTTAGAATATGGCCAAAGGATGGGCAAATAAGCTCATGAAGAAATGTCCAATATCATCAGCCATCAGGGGCCTGTAAATTAAGTCACAATAAGAAAAAACAAACACCAATGAGATATCACATCACACCTACCGGAATAGTTAAAATTAAAACAGGAACAAAATCAAATGCTGGTGAGAATGTGGAAAAACTGGATCACTCATATATTACTAGTGGAAAAGTAAAATGGCATAGGTATTCTAGAAAATTATTTGGCAGTTTTTTAAGAAACTAAATTGAAAGTACAATATGACCTAGCAAGTGCACTCCTGGGCATTTACCCCAGGGAAATGGAGACTAGAAATGAAGACCTGTGCATGAATGCTTATAGCAGCTTTATGCATAATAGCCCAAAAACTGGAAACGAAGATGGAACGGTTAAACTGTGGTAAATCTATACCATGGGATATTACTCAGTAATAAAAAGGAAGGAACAATTGATACACACAAGAACTTAGGTGAATTTTCAGAGAATTATGCTGAGTTTAAAAAGCCAACCTCAAAAAGTTACATCCTGGGCGGTTCCATGTATACAACATTCTTGCCATGGGTGAAGGAAGGTGGTAGGGTTGGGGGTTGGGGGTTGGTGGCGGTGGCAGGAGGAAATGGATGTGGCTACAGAAGCGCAACATGAGGGAATCCTTGTGGGGCTGGAAATATTTTGAATCTTGACAGCATCAATATCAATATCCTGTACTACAGTTTTGCAAGATGTTAACCAGTGAGGGCAAAATGTATACGGGATCTCTCTGCATTATTTCTTCCGACTGCATGTGAATCTATAATTGTATCAAAATAAAAAGTTTAATTAAAATTTTTTCAGTTGGGCGGGCCACGGTGGCTCAGCAGGCAGAGTGCTCGCCTGCCATACCAGAGGACCCGGGTTCGATTCCCGGTGCCTGCCCATGTAAAAATAAAAAAAATTAAAAATTAAAAAAAAAATTTTTTTTCAGTTGATTTTCTTTGTATTCCACACGTAGATATTATAATATTATTGCCTTCTTTCCAAATTTATAACTTATTTCTTTCTCTTGGCAGACTCAATTTAATTGTTGTTAGTCAAGGTAAAAAGAAATTATGAAGAAAAATCTGCTACTATATAAAGTAATACAAACTTGATGGAAATATAGTTTTAATATATTCTCATTGTTGGCTAGCATGGATGACAGTATTTCTAAAAACGAATACACGCTCCCAAGGGTATCTAAATGCTATTTCTCCTCGGAACAAATTGTCCAATGCTAAGAGTATCATAAATGCTCAATAAAGACATTTCCAAGAAATAAGAAGAACCTTCCTTGAACATTTGTTTCACTGAGAGGATATCACATCCCAAATGTATGAAAAATTTTTTTCAGCTAGAATCAGGCATTGTTATTTCAGAATGGCAGGATCTGTGCTCTAAATCCATTAACAAGAGGAAAAAGAGATGTTCTCAATGCAAGGAAGATGGATGATTCTTTCTGGAAGTCTCAAGACATATGTGAACATGCTCACCCATGGCCGCGGCACAATTAGAACAGTCTGAACAGGATGTAAACAACATGGAGAAATAATATCTTAAAAAGTTGCCCAGGGTGGTTCTTGGTGATACCAGAGAACCCAACATCAAGATTCTACCTGAAGCTCTGCCTGTTAGAGATGGGGGCCGGGGGTGGGATGGGGTGGGGCAGGGAATGACTAACATAGGCTAGAGGTGTCTAAAAGGCTACATGAGAGAAGAGGAACGTGAGTTCGTATTGAAGGGTGAGAAGATTTAAACCAAGGAGAAAAGCCATTCCAGCTGTGTTATACGTGAGCAAATGAGAACAGTTGTGCTGGAGGAAAGGGTTCACAAAAACAGGCTAAGGGTGAGCTCAGACTGTGGAGACTGGAATGCCAGTATTGGAATGTAGATTTTATCCTGTGGGCAAGGAGACCTACTGATGGCATGTCAGCAGAGGAGGGTACCATGGAAGTGATATTTTAAAGAGAGACTGGTGGGTGGACTGAGGAGAAACAGGGAGACCAGTTAGGCATTTGCTGCAATAATTCAGGCATGAAGTAAAAAGCTGTGGTGATTCTGGAATATCTATAGTGCAGGGCTTAGAGGTGGCCTTCTTGCTGAAAGGTGGGCAAGGACTGGGGAACTTGCCTCAAAGCTGCTGCTGCAGAGCAAGCTTGGTGTTTTTATTTAAACACTGTTGATCTGAGGTGCTTGTGGTGGGGAGCGTGCTAACAGAAATGACCAGTGAGGTCATTTCCTTCACCCAAGCTACCCATCACTGGGTGTATATGAGAGTGGAATAGAAGAAATGGTTGTGGGGTCTGACAGGCCTAGTGGACAGAAAAATAGTAGCAGCTCAAGAGAGCTCATGGGGGGCTGGCTGCTTAAACAAAGCCAATAGCTAAACCATTGCTAAATTTCCTCTCAGGCATTCTCTAACAATGAAGCAGAGGCCATTCTCTGAGCAGAGCATGGTTCAAAGTCCATTTCAACCAGGTACGTCACTCCCACCTACACATTTTTTCCAGATGACCTCCATATCTGGATAGTCTGTCTCCAGCCCACAGCTCAGAATTTAGCCTTATTCCCTCACCCCAGAATGAATCTGCCCTTCATCTAAAATGGCTAACTTTTCTTAACCTTTGCAAATGTGAAATATAATTTACATAGAGAAACATGCATAAGTATACGGTTTAATTATAATAAATTAAAAATGCAGGTCAAATAAGCCAACATTGTCAGTGCCCAGAAGCCTCAACTAGCCCCTTCCGGATTCCAGTGCCCTGCCTGTTCCCAGATGGAGGCATTTGTCTTGTTTCTTGCTTTAAGGTTTTACTACCGAGATCTGCATCCTGAAGTAGTCAGTAGTTTTGTTTTGCCTGTTTTTTTTTTT
>PVIY010023498.1:0-39276 GCA_004026745.1 Myrmecophaga tridactyla | reverse complement strand
AGGGCATATATGAAAAACCCACAGCAAACATCATACCCAATGGTGAAAGAATGACAGCTTTCCTTTTAAGATCAGAAACAAATGAGGATGCTCACTATCACCTCATTAGTCAATCTTGAACCAGAAATTCTGGCCAGAGCAATTAGCCAAGAAATCAAAATAAAATACATCTAATTTGTAATGGAAGAAGTAAAACCTTCCTATTTGTAGGTTTCATGAGCTTACATATAGGAAATCCTGAAAAATTCACAACAAAGCTTCTAGAGCTAATAAACAAATTCAGCAAAATAAATAGCATTTCCATATATCTGAAGAAGACATCAAGAAAATAACTTTCACAATAACAAAATAATCACATATTTAGAAATAAATTTGACTAAAATAATGCAAAGGACTTATACATGGTAAGCTATAAAACATTACTAAAGAAAATCATAGAAGAGGTAAATAAACTGAAGGATATTCTGTGTTCATGGAATGGAAGACCAAATACTTTCAAGGTATCAATTCTATTCAAAGTAATGTACATGTTCAATTCAATGCCAATCAAGATCCTGAGAGTATTCTTTGCAGAAATGAAATATCAATTGTAAAATTTATATGGAAGAATAAGGATCTCCAAGTAGCAAAATCATTTGAAAAAGAAGAACAAAGTTGAATGAATCAGATTTTCCTACCTTAAGACTGATTAGAAATTCACAGTAATCAATACAACATGTTATTAGCAGAAGGATGGACAAATAGACCAATGAAATTGAATTGAGAGTACAGAAATAAACCTTCATATCTATAGCCAATTGATTTTTGACAAGAGTGCCCAGTATGATCAATAGAGAAACAATAGTCCGTCGACAAACAGTGCTTGCAAACCAATGA
This sequence comes from Myrmecophaga tridactyla, assembly GCA_004026745.1. Classification (NCBI taxonomy): domain Eukaryota; kingdom Metazoa; phylum Chordata; class Mammalia; order Pilosa; family Myrmecophagidae; genus Myrmecophaga; species Myrmecophaga tridactyla. The sequence continues at coordinate 38,400 of PVIY010023498.1, read as the reverse complement.
AGATGGACCCTTGCCTCATGCCATACCCAAATATTAACTCAATATTGCTCAAAGACCTAAATATAGCAAGTCATACTATAAAACTGCTAGAAAAGAAACATGCAGAAGCATCTTTAGCATCTTTAGACTATAACGAAAGCATAAGCAATAAAAGAAAAATAGAAAAATGGGATCTTCTCAAAATTTTAAACTTTTGTACATCAAAGGACTTCACTGTGAAAGAAACCAGACCACCTACAAAATGGTAGAATGTGTTTGAAAACCACATATATGATATGAGCTTAATATCTAGTAGACATAAAGAAGCCCTTCAACTCAACAAAAAAGGTAAACAACAAAATCGCAAACTTTCAAAATGTCTATTGAAATATTTTCAACACAAAATATTGGGCAAAATATTTCAATTGAAATTTCCCCAAATATGATATACAAATGTCCAAGAAGTACCTGAAAATATGCTCAACATCATTAGCCATTAGAGAAATGCAAATGAAAACCACAAAGAGATAGCATTTCACACTCACTTGAATGGCTACTATTAAAAAATGAAAAATAACTACTGTTGCAGAGAATATGGAAAAATATAAGCACCTATTCATTGTTGGTGGAAATCCAAAATGGTGCAGTCACTGTGGAAATCATTTTGGTGGTTCCTCAGAAAGCTAAGCATAGACTTACTATATGCCCCAGCAATCCCACTAGAAGTAGGATGAAATAAGCAGAATAAGCAAATTCATAGAACCAGAAACTAATATATATAGGATGCCAGGTGTTGGAGTGAGAGCATGAATTGGGGGAGTTAATGCTTACATTTACTGTTTCTATTTGTGGTGATAGAAAAATTTTCTTAATAGTGGTGATGGTAGCACAACATTGCAAACAAAATTAACAGCACTGAGTTATATATTTGAATGTGGTTCAAAGGGAAAATTTTAGGTTGTATATATGTTACTACAATACAAGTTTTGAAAAATACATAGGACCATATAACTCAAACATGAAATCCTATTGTAAACCACAGACTATAGCAAATAGTACAATTGAAATATTATTCATTCATGAATTGGAACAAATATACAAGGTGTTAAAAATAGTTGTGGGTACATGGGAACTCTGGATTTTCCTGTATACCTACAAGTTCTCTAATAAAAATAAAATTCCATAAAGTTTTAATGGAGTGGTTCAGTCATACTGATGAGCACAGATCAGTTTGGAGTGATCAGGATGTGAACAAATGAGGTGACAGTAAGTGATGCTGTCAGACAAACATTTAATTGAGGAGGGAGAGGAAAAGGTATTATGATAGTTAGGGAGGGACAAAAATTTAGGAGAGTGTTTTGGTTTGTTTACGCATTTATTTGTTTTTAGGGAAATAGAGGGACTAAATGAGGATACTGGGAGACAGATTAGTCAGAAACTAGTGAAGTTTCACTAATGGGGCAGAATTCTGGGGCAGGGCTGTAGAGAATGAGGAGAGCATTGTCCAGAGAGGTTGAACTACTTGAAGCCAGCACAGCAGTTGACGGCTGGTATGACAACAGAAATGATATAGCTTCTAACTATGACAATAGAAACATGCACTTCAACCTCACTTTACTTGCAATAGAACATGCTCCCTTTCATATTTTAAGATATATCTGAAGTTTATTTTGTAACTCTTCCCAAAGACCTTTTTTTTAAATTTTTTTAACATGGGCAGGCACCAGGAATCAAACCCGGGTCTCCAGCATGGCAGGCGAGAACTCTGCCTGCTGAGCCACTCCCAAAGCCCCTTTTACTCTTTGATTCTCTTATGATGCAGTCAACAAATACTGTTTAAGAAAATACCATGGTGCCAGGCATCAAACTTTTTGTGAAAATATAATCTCAATTCCTTTTTAACACCAACAATATTTCATTAAGCTAAACTTTCTGACTTTAGTTCAACTCTCAACTGTTCTATTGTATTCTAAGCACCATAATACTTATGGAATAGTGTGAATATATTGAGACAAATTTAAAAGTAAACATATGTTATGATTAATAGTTTTATCGGAGTAGTAGGCTATGTTTCTTTTGACTCTTTGCATTCTTCCATAAACAGTATGTTTATTTCTTTCGGTGGCTTCTGTCATTGTTAAGGCAATTTGCCGATTTTAAACTCCATATAGGAAGAACCAAATGTTGAAGATTTTTAACAAGCTTATGTAGTATTTTTATATAAATCCAAGGATAGATGTATAGCTCATGTGTAATCTTAGAACAAAATTTATCTATTTATATATTGAGTTTAATCCATTGGGATGTAGGGATTTTTTTTTCAACGTAGTAACTAATTGTTAGTTTGAATATTAGTAACACTAAGATATACTTGAAATATTTATAACAAAAAGAAAATCTGAGGCCATTAACTTTATTTTCTATCATGAATCTTACACACCTTGTGAGCACAGAACACAGAAATCAGATCTCCTTAAAAAATAAGAGTCATTAATTCTTTGTTAATGCAATACTCTTGCTCTTTTGGCATTATTATAATGAAGAACAGTGTTTTACAAAACCAAGTCAAACAAATACATTAAAACATGACCTATTTACTTTGCCATACTCTACTTAAGTGCCCTAAAATGAACTTTTTAGTTAATTAGTATTCTTTTGTTTGTCACTTTTAGTAATTACTCTTCTCAATTTAATTGAAGTGCAGTATGTGAGGCACTAAGGGCTTGGAAAAGACCCACCTAATGAATTAAGTTCACTAGGTAGAAAGCAGATCGTAGCATTCAGGAGTCAAAGCACAGCCTGTTGGGAGGTGGGGTGTAAAGTAATGGGGATAATTAACACTTTTTGCTCCAATAATTGTATTGGAAGGATGGGCTTCAAATATCCATTAACTTAAGTGGTCTTTATTCCATCATTAAGCATACTGCATATCTGGCACTGAATTTGCATACATTTAGTACAAACAGACCATGTTGTGCATGTATGCTCTTGGGAGTGAAATGCAAGAGAAGATTCAAGGATCTCTTCACATATGTGGTTCTTATGTCTCATGCTGTAACCAGAGATGGGTGGATTATGGGGCAAGTTCTTAAGAGCATTGATACTTCTGTGGAAAGCAGAAATTAAGTTTTTCACCTCTTATAGCTGAAACCTCAAGGTCTGTTTGTTCAAGGGTAATCAGTCCTGAGAAAGTTGCTTTATGGTATCTGAAGTCATATGTGTTAAATTTTCAACTTAATAGCTCATAGATAATAATGCCATATTTTGTTTTGTCTAAGCAATATGTGTTTTCACATTTTAACATTTCTGAAATTGGAATATCTCTTACAATTGCTATGTACATTTAATATGATATGGTTTCCTTTCCTATCCCTTCCAAAGATTTGGGTAAAAGAGTCATGTGTATTAAAATAGATGAAATCTTGAAAATGAAGAAATCTAGTGCTTCAATTACATAGGGTTATGTAAATAGCTGATTAGTTTGCTTTTGACTTGATATATTCCTTACTACATGTCAAATGGTGTACCAGTTACTTTCACATTCCTGATTGTGTATATTCCTCACTAAAAATTGATGAATTGGTATTATTAGCCTCACATTGCCTGATACCATGGACTTTGGAAATGTTAAAGTCTGATTGCATCCATCCATCCATCCATTCATTCATTCATCCAGTGACATAGCTAACCAACACCTCTTTTGAACATCTGCAATAGAAATAAAAATAATGACAATAATATAACACAAATGTATTGAGGACTCATTATGGACCAGCCAATATACTAGGTGCTATGGAGAGAATTATGGAAAATAATAGGGCTCCAAATTAAAACTTAGACCTAACTGACTCAGAGCTTGGGCCCTTAGACCATGCCAACTTGAAAAACTGAATTAATATGAAGATGTACAGCTGCTCCAGATAAGACATCTACCACAGAAATAGTTGGCAGGATAAAATCCACTGATTTTCTCTGGTATACAAATATCCCTCAAAGAGAACTCTGGAAACAGAGAATCAATATTTTAGTCTTGGTCTTGCCTCTTATTGATGACATACCTTTAGGTATATTAATGCATTCATTCAGGGTTGTTTCTCTATGTCTAAAATATTCACTATGTATCCTAATTGAAGTCACTGTTTATCATAAGATAGTATAAACTCTTCCTTCCTTTTGAGAATGTTATAGCACCTAGAAGTATCTTCACTCTAATTGTCATGCTAGAAAATATAATCTCAACCTCTCACCTGCCCAATATTTATCAAAAGCTTGCATGTAGGAAATGATATTAGTGGAGAATGTTGAATCATAAGCAGTTCATTTATTACTAAAACCAAATTTTAACCTTTGATTGGTTCTATTTAAAAAAATACACAAATGGCCCCAATAGTTTAATTGCCTTAATGGATGTTGTGTATCGAAATTTGCTTAGTTTGAATAAGCAGATGTAATTTCATGACCTCAGCTTACATAAAAGGATTACAAAATATGGAACACTAACCTAGGAACCGATTATTGGTGTTACTATTGGTTACTGAATCACACTATCCTTCTGAGAGGATCAATAAGAGAAATTAAAGCAGGCCCCAAGACTAGCACATAATTTATGGACAAAAACTCATGGAGAAACTTGAATCTTCAAACACATAATATTTCCATTTCTGTGCTTCAACTCTCAGGATGCTTAGAGATAAATTTTCAATCTACAGCTACCAATGACCCGGCAAGTTCTGGTGGGCATTTAAGTGTGCTTACTTTGTCCTGATTCTTCTTACTTTCTTGTGTTCGTTTTCCCATCCACTTGCCTTGCCCATTTTTGGTACACTAATTATTAAATATATTAATATCTGAGTAATTTTATATTGAAGAAAACTGACAACTATTCAGCCAAAACATATATTATGCTGTTATTATGTACCCTTGATGCAGTGCGATGAGAATATGGCACTTTACTTCTCTGGTTTCCTCCCCAAACCCTATAGCCCTGTGGTCAAATCATGAAGAAAGCACCAGACAAATCCCAGTTGAGAGATATTCTACAAAATACCAGACCCGTATGCCCCAATACTGTCAAGCATCAAAAACACGGAACTCGGAAAGAATGTCGCAGGTAAGAGAACCAAATGAGACATGACATCTAAATTTAATGTAGGATCCAGGATGGGATCCTGGAAGAGAAAAAAAGGCATAAACAAAAACTAAGGAATTACTAATAATGAAGTATCAACATTAGTTAATAATGGATGTCAGTTTTGGTTTAATAACTGTGACAAATACACTATATTAGTATAAAATGTTGATAATAGGGGAAACTGGATGTGGAACACAAGGGAACTAACTTCACTTCTTTTCTATAAATCTACACTAAAATTAAAAGGTTTATGAAAATGAAATAAGTCAATACTAAAGATGTGGAATAATTGAGTAAGGGGCTATATATGATATGATTTTGCCCACTATGAAGTTCAAGAAAAATATACTTCCTGTGTATATGTTTGTACATGTGTGATATATACAAGTAATATATGACATTTCCTGACAGAATAGAAGAAACCTATTACTAAGTTAGTTATGAAAGTTGTTTTAGAGAAGCTACAGAATCTCAGCTAAGAACAGTAGTTATAGTAGTATGCACAGGTCTAGTGTGTCTGATAGGAATTCCCTCTTTAAGTGAGGAAAAACAACTCAGGAAAAGGAAAAGGAAACTAATGAACAGAAAACAACATTTTCCCCCCAATCTAACTTCCTCTACAGTCCTCTTCCTACCATGAATAGAGCCACAAAACCCTTTTGAGAAAGGTTTTAGGGTCAGTGGGATGTGTCATTGTGAACTCTAAGTATCTCCTCCACCTGGAAAACCTGCTGACTCTACTTACTATTCTTCAGAGTCCCTTCCCTTAGACACAGTTATAACAGCTCTCAGGCACCTCCTAAATCTGATAACCTGTCTGAATGTGCTTTGTTTTCTGAGTTGATTTCATTCTTGATGCCCACTGTTAGGTCGGGGGAACAGGGAAGGTCACCATGACTCGAGCTGTGTAAAATGTGCCGCTCCTTCTAGATGTCACCTAACCCCCTTGCTTAAAAACTGCCCACAGCAGGACCCAGGGGTGAGCTCACAACTCCTTACCTTCAATTCTGTGAGCTCTGCCCGGGAGTGCAGGAATAAATTAGCTCACTCTAAGGTTTTTGGTCTGCCTCTTCTCTCTTTTGCCTCCTAAACCTTATACCCACATTTGCTTATTCCTTCTACCCCAGTCCTGGGCTTGTTCTACCACTCTCCTTTAGGTGAATCCAAGTGCAGGTCAGGACAAAGACTTCCTTCTCTGCTTTCCCTTCCTTTACTAAAAGGAGTAAATTTAGCCTTCTGGTCTTGATTTAGTTTGGTCAGCTTTCCAGCTCTTCAGACCCATATTTTATCATTGGTCACATCAGGCAGAAAACCTCTAGAGATACTGGATTGCCTGGGATTGGGTTTGGATGTAATTGAGATACGAAATAAGAGCAGCCTAAATGTGAGGTTAATTTATTTCTCTCTCACATAGAAGACCAGAATAGGGAAGTCTGAGTCTTCTATGAGGGCTTCTAGTTGTCAGGGATCCAGGACATGCCCAGCTTCCTCTTCACCATCTCCAGAGTATGCACTTTTGGGTGTGACCCAAGATGGAGTCGTAGTTGTCAAATCATTAATGCAGACTGCAGTATAGAAGTTAGGAAGAAAAAAGGGTGAAAGATGCAAGTAAGTTATCTTACAACGAAGGCTTTCAGAAGCCACTAATTGGTCATGGATGAGGGGAGGGAGGGTGGGTGCTAATGACACCATTCTGGAGGGTCATGCTCTTTGACCACAGAGGCTCCAAATCTAAGGGAAATGGGGAGAATTGATATTGTGAGACGCCTAGGAGCCTCTGCTACAAGAATAATCTTTTTCATTAGCACTTAATCACATTTATCTCCATTGTTACAAAATTGACTTATGAAGACCTAAGCTCCATTCTCAGGTCCACTTCCTACTAAATGCATGACCTTAGTTAAATCACTCAACCTCTCTGAAATTTAGTTTTCTCATCTATAAAATGAGGTAATAATTTCTCTTCTTCTACCCTTGAAGGATTAAATTAGATAAAGGTACATGACAAAGCCCCATGAACTATCAATAACTGTACTTTACAATTATACAGTGATGCCATCATCATCTTTTTCATCCTTCTGACTGTCTCTAACTTGTCTGTGATATGTCCCTCACTCCCTCCGCCATCCACCTTCTTTTCAGCATACAAAGATTAACATATGGATAATATTTTTCCAAGTCTATACTTCCTTGATTCTAAAACATCTTCATGTTAACAGCAGCTTTTCAGAAGCAATAAAAAAGCAACCAGTAATAGCATTAAATGTTCATACCAATTGTTGAACCCATCCTGATTTGAGAAGACTTAATGTGATGAAAGAGAAGTCAGTGTTTCAGAAATCAAATATGTATGATTGAACATAAGAAGCAGGTTTATTGACTTTAAAAATCAAGTAAATAAGACCTGATATGTAGCAATACATTAATGGAAATTGAAAATTAGATATAACTTCAAGTTTCAGCTTCTCCATGTATTATCTGTGAAAGCTTGAGCAATTTTATAGATTTCTCAAGCTGAAATTTTGTTTGTATGTCCTTTTTGGTGTGTCATGTAAAGGATTCTTATAACAATCAAGTGAGGTGACATTTAAAACTCTTAACATAGTATCTTGCACAAAGTACATACAAAAATAGGAGTTTAACCGTTGCCCTCCCCTGTCCCCAATAATAGGGGTAAAGAGTAAAAATGGTGACCTCAAAGTTACACGATAATGACAGTTCTCAGAGTTTTGAGCTATTACCACGTGTTTCATGATATACCACACTGAATTCTAACATCCCTAGTTTAAGGTACTGTCATTGTTGTTATTTTATGGATGCAGAGATTAAAAGTTAGAAAAGTTTATTTGCCAAGATAACCCACCTGGCAAATGGTGAATCTATAGTGTGGAATTCAGAAGTCAATGCCAAACTCGAGCTTTTGGATCTTCATCAGTTCATCAGCATCAAATTCTCTATAGTCGATTTGGCAAATATTAACTCAACATATGATCAATTTGACAAAATCTAACAAACAAAGGAGGTGCAGGGTTAAGGTGAGGGCAGACACGCACACAGGCAGGATATACATCTGCAAGAAGCAATGAGCCTTTAGGAGCTAACCTGTTCATTACCAAATAAAAATGGTGGATGTTGCAGAAGGAAACCATGCTGGTCTGCAAAATAATCTTGGATAGAGCAAAATCCCAGTGAAATTAAACGTTGGAAAAGATCTCTAACTTGTTCAATTGGCCATTTGATAAACTGATCATTTTCTGAATTAAATTTTAGTTCATTGGCCAGAGTCCATTCTTTCAACTCCACACCCTGCTGCCCTGGCACACCAGTTTAATTTCTCTTTAAATGGTTGGTAGCATTTTTCTCCCATGCAAATTCTTATGTGTCTGCCATCAATGTTCTATGCATTTCACTTACCCAGAAGACTATCTGGGCAAAGGGGTAGGATCTAGGGATGATTAGCTGACCACTATGAAGCACACGTGGTGAGATATGGCATGAAACAAACAAAATGAAGAAAAAATTAAAAATCTGCCCTGGCAGAATTAGGAAAACATCAGGCTGGGTTATGCCAGGATATGATTACTGGGCTCTGAGGCACACTGCCCAAGAGTAAGGATTTGAATTACACCATTCCTACAGCCAGAATGGTAGAAAAAGAGAAGAAAGGACTTAATACTTCATGTCTCTACTGTACATTAAATGGTGTCTGTTTAATTCTAACAACAATATTGATTGTAAGGGAAGTTTATCCCCACCTTATAGTTGGTGAAGCCAAAGCACACGTGATTACATTTGTTTTTCTCACCCTAACAATTGGCTTTGCTAGGCAGGCTCTTCTCGCCTCCAACTTTATAAGTGGGAAATTCCTACTTATTTAATACATAAGTCATTCTCAAATGCAATAACAATAATAATAAGCAGGCCCATGATTGGTCAGTCTTCTATGGGTTTGTGACTGGGATTCAATCCCAGGTCACTCTGACTCCACAATTCATGCTCATGACCGAGACTTGCTGGGGATAAAATCAGTTATTCCAGAAGACACATATTTGCTTTGCTAAGTCTGGGAGTCTTTTTGAATACAGATGGGTCCCCCCAAAAACAGGTGGATACATAATCTTGAATGTACATCCAAAGTTCTTACAGGTGACTCAGAACAATGGTTAACATAAATAATTTTTTATGCTGATATGATGACAATCCTTGACGGGCTTGAGATATATAGGTCTGTATATATACACTATAAAATATGCATGTGGGTGTCCTATATATATGTTTTCTAAGTTCTGTAACCTACCTTTTAGTTTTTTTGTTCTTTTTTTTTTTTTTAACATGGTCAGGCACCTGGAATTGAACTTGGGTCTCTGGCATGGCAGGTGAGAACTCTGCCACTGAGCCGCTGTTGCCCACCATTTGTTCTGTTTTTGATTAAGGAAATCACAATATTCACTTCTTCCTGCTGACACTATATGCAATGATTATAATTTGCCCCTATATTAAAAGATAAAAGTCTTTGTGACTGACCTCTTCTATCTAGAAAAGTACATGAATGTTTGTTTAAAGAAAGCATGGGCTTTTCAACAACTATTTCTCCCCACTGTTGAATTTGTTTAAATTAATTCATGTCAGGTTTTAGATTAAGTTTAATAAGTAAAAACTTGTAAAAGAGTTTATGAAAAGAGTTGAGACTAAAACGCTACTGATTTTTTAAATGATCTTCTTGAATGAAATCACTATATTAGTTTAAAGCAATAAAAATATTTATATTGGTAATTTCTAATCACTCTCCTTCTACCAAAACAAACAAACAAACCACATCAACCCATCTTATATTGTGGGCTAAGGATGTCGTGACATAAACTGACAACTTTGCCAGGCAAGTGTGTTGCTTTAGTGTCCATATTAGAAATAACACTACTGAGTCAAATGCTTACTTTGTACTTGGGTTCTCTAGCAGGACTTCAGAAGCAGGACCTTCCACATTGAGCCTAATTATCATGTTAATAAGATATACTTAAAAGATCATTTATTGCCAGACTGAGTGGCTCCCACAGGAAAAGGCTGGCACTGGAAATTAGGGAACAGATGGGCCTTGTGGAAATCAGGAGAATTGGACATGCAACTGGAGGAGGGGAGACCTTTTCTCAATGATTGTGTGGATCCCATGGGCATAACCTTGTCCACAGGTTCACAGGCACCAACCCTTGTGGGAAGCTGTTAGACTAAAGTGCCAACTCATGAGAAAATAAAAATTTTGTAAAGACCCCTGGATGGCATCTTATGGTTTCCTTTTCTATATTTTCTTTAGCAAATGTTCTTATCTTGTTTGCACTTTTAAACTAACTTTAGGCTGAAAATCAAATTCTGCTTTCCTCTTATCTCTGGCAATTCCCTCTTCTCCCTGAGTCCTTAATAGGCCAGATACAAATATGTAAATATCATACCTTGGTTTGGTAATTAATTTCCGTAAGGTCAACACTGAGGGATAAGAATATTACCTTTTCTTTATGAATAATTTATTTTGGTGAAAGATCTTTATTCAAAAATCGTGAAAACAGCATAAGCTTTTAAGTGCTTATATCTGACTGAATTCCAGCTCTGACTCTAGGAGCTGAGTGACTTTGGACAATTTGCTTAATCTTTGAGTCTCTTACATTTTCATCTAAAATATGAGTTTAATAACATATTACTCAAGTATTCATAGCTTGTTAGGGGGTAAAAAAAATAAAGATAAGTTGTGTCCAATATCTGTCATTTCTTTCCTGTTTCCCAGTGTTGAGTGTAGAAAAAGCTCAGCTAAATTAGAATAATTTTTATCTGCTAAGTATCATTTTGTTATGAAAAAAATGATGAACACATAAATAGACTTGGAATTAAAGTAGATAGATGACAGATAGATAGATAGATAGATAGAGAGATAGATAGAAAGAATAGATAGATAAAGCAAAACCACCAAGATACATAGCAATAAAATTTAAGTTTCCAGGACTTTCATTGTTATTATTTTATTATTATGTGTTTAACACAGTGATAAATGCCTTAGTTGTATTATCTTGTTAGAACATTATGACACTTCAGTAAAGTAGACTAATACTTTTATTATCTCCATTTAACAATTGGAGAAACGTCTTAGAGAGGTTAAGTTACTTAAGTCACCTAAGTAATAAGTGTCAGATTCAGGGGTGGATTAATTCAGGAAGCAAATGAACCCTAAGAACCCCCGCTCATGTTGGACCATTCCAACTGTCCCAGCAAAGAGTTCACATGGAGATATGTTATTGTAATATTTGCAAATATCTTATTTAAACTTCAGGCAACAAAATATATGCATTTGTTCCTGACTCAAATACCTTCTCATCCTTCTCAGGTTACCCTACACTTTCAATTTTCCTATCCCTCTGTTTTCTTTTTCCTTAACATTAATCATTGTCTAGTATTTTGTGTGATTTAATTAACATATTATTAATTAATTTTGAATTGTTTTATTTATTGATTGATTGTATTTATTTTCTTGCTTATTGCTAACTTCTCCACTAAAATGGAAGTTACATGAGGGCAGGATTTTGGTGGTGCTGCTTAAATCTGTTTCTTTCCAGCGCCTCTCTGGAGCATAGTAGGAACTCAATAGATGTTTGATGAATGAAGAATTGCTAATTGACCAAATGAATAGGAATCTGTCTGCCTTGCAGTCTTGTGCTCTTTACTCCAGCACTATTCTGTCTCTCTGAAAGCCCTCCATCATAAATAGTGTCCCCTCAACCCTAGGTGTTTGTGAACAAAAATTCAATCTGGAAGCCTTTGAATTGCTCCAAGATAATGAATTGGTTACCATTTAATCAGTATCCAAGAGTTATGGAGCAACATTTGAAACCTGACAGGTATATAGCAGCAGAAAAGGCCAAATTAAAAAAGAAGCTTGCAATCTTAAAGTTAAAAATGTAACGAACAGAAAACAGTTCTGTAGGCTTATATTCCCCAAATCCATAGGAATCAAAGTTTGTGTGCAAGATTCTGTTGAAGACAGTTGCTGCCTTCAGTATGTTTCCTTTTAAACCATACCTCCATGAGAGGAGAATAGGTAATTTAACATAAAAGACACATCTTGTAGGGAATTTCTCTGGTTTACATTTCTCATGAAATATATGTCTAATAATATCAGATCAGAACAATCATCTTTATAAAAATCAAGCATCTCATATTCAGTGTACCCTTTGGCGTGGATGTTTTGTATGGAGTCAGAGAAACTGGATTTCTTTGTCCACACATCAAAGTATATCCAACAATACTTGATTATAATGTACTTCTTCTGAAGAATAGCAATTTCAATGAACAGAAATAGGTTATCCTGATTGACTGAATATTCTATTATGTGATGTGTTCTTTTAGGGTAAAAGCAATATCAATACAAATTAATACTGTTTATAACTGTTGTAAATGTTTTAGTGCATTTTTCTTCTTCCCTACATAATGAAGATGTAAAAACTCCCCATTAATAATCAGCTGGCATATATTCAGGGTTGCATTAAAGATAAATGTGTAATCCTGCAGAGGTATGTATGAGTATTGTCCCAGATCCACATTGAGAACTTTTTTTTTGGAAGGAAATAAATCCCAGATGCAATGAGTCTCACTGTAGATTTATGCAATTATAGAATTGTAGACCTTGAAGGTCTTGTTCCATCCACCATTGCATAGATTATTCTGATACCCAGAGAGAATAATTACCTTTCTCAACAACACACATACAGCTTATAACAGAAATAAGCCTTCATATGCTGCTTGTATTAAACACAAACCATGTGCACCTCCTCAGAATCCCCCAGTTCGGCCTGCCTCCCGGACTTGTTCAGCCCATTTTCTTGCCTAGAACACCCTTAAAGCTTTACTCTGAGAGTGTCATGTCTTCCTTCTGGCCTGTGCTTCACAGCTAGGACTCGGCTACCACCTATTTTGGGGTCCCTTCCACCACTTACAGTCCTGGATAAAAAGCTACATCAAAGAGCTCATGTCCCTCATCTGGAAAGCAGTGTCCTAGGGGGCCACATGGCAATATGGGGTAATAACTTCCTATTAGGCCAACTATTATCCATGGGAAATAGGAGATAGGAGAGCTCTGGGATGATCTGTTACCTCTCCTTCCTGTCCCACATGAATTTTATCGTGAGTTGTACACTCAGCCTGCCTGAGAAGTCCCGCTTGCCCAATAAGTATACCTTCAGAAAATTAACTTGTCATTAGTCTTCCTGCACAAATATCAATTTCAATCATCTGGAAGGCTGACACTAGATTCAAACCTTGTCAGTGTCATTCTAATCTGAGTTTTTCTGGGTAATAGCTCATTGTGGTTTGCTATAAAGAAGCAGCCAGCTTGATAATGTATTGCTTAAAATCCTTCCTTACTCACTTCTCTTCCTCTTGAACCTTACTGCCATTAGTTTCATTTACTTAATAAAGCATCATCCCATTAATCTTTGCCTCAAGTTCTGTTTTATAGAGGATCTCATCCAAATCCCTAATAATTATACTTCAAGATTTATTTTTGAGTATTACTTAAAATCTACAAGACTTTTCAAAAGATTATGGCCTTTAAATCATTAAGGTATTTCAGGTGATTTGTTAGAAACCTGCTAGAAAGAGCATATTACAGATTTCCTCTACCACTAAGTAAGGTCCCCTTTGGTTATTCAAACCTTGCATAAAGACCAAAGAGTAAATTAAAGATTGAGAAGAAATCTTGCCGAAATCTCAAAAGAGTATAACAGGTAGGAAATATAAATAAGCCATTCAGCAGCAATGTATCTTCTGACAAATTATTTTACTAGTACCTTAAGATGTTTCTCCAAAGATGTAACCAGGAAGAGTGGGTCCCAGTTATCTGCTTGGTCAGTAGCTTTCTGTCAGGATCACCAGAATATGATGAACAAAGTCAAGTTGATATGAAGTTGATAATACTTCTGTGGGACTGTCAAGATCAAGGGCATATTTAGTGGAAAGATATGTCTATATCTCTTATTTTTGCCTTGAAAAATACATGCATAATTTGCACAAAATTCAAATAATTTCTGGAACTATGTTGGAAACTAAACATCTTGATCCTGCTACTAATAAGCTATTTGAAAATAAGTGTAGACATTTAATATTCCTGGTTTCATTTATGTCATTGAATGCTAGTTCCTTAATAGACCCCCTTTTAGAGTTTACATCTTTAGAACTGTGAATCCTACCTAGAGGAATACGCATATAAAAACTTATTTAAAAATTGCAGTAAATTATAGAGAGTTGTTTGACTCCTTAACACTCATTCAACATCCAAAGTGGTGAACCACTTATCCAGGTGATAGTGATTATGAATTTGTATCAAGAAGGGCAGGGAGCTATTACCCAGAAAAACTCAGACTGGAATGACACTGACAAGCTTTGAATCTAGTTTTGGCCTCCCAGTTGATTGAAATTGAGCTTTGCTCAGGAAGACTAAAGACAGGTTAATTTTCTGAAGTCTTAGAATAGGCCAGTTACATGAAAAGATCCTCACACAGAGAATGACTTCTCCTGTTCAGGATGACTCCACAGGGATGGATGTATTTCTTTAGTACCCAATATTGATTTTGTTTTCTCAGTTCTGCGGGGGGTTGCCTTTTGTTGAAAAGAAAACTGGAAATCAAGTTAAGGAAAGCTATCAAAAGGCCATATAGGCTTATACACTTAGTGGATAATTTTGAAATTTTAATAAGAAATACACATTTTCTTGGCATAATTTTTATTGGAGAATCCCCTGATTCCATTAGGTAAAGGAATGGAAGAGCTGAAAAGTTCGTGATCATTCATTCCCCTCCCCAATACAGATAGAGGGGGAGAACAAGTGACCTAACCTTGGCCATGCAGGCACCTTTCCAGGAACATTAGAATCCTGAGTCTCCAATGTCAGGTGGAATAGTTGGAATCATTTATAGTGCAGGCAGAGGCTGGAGTGGCTTTGGCACTTGATCAGGTTGTTTCAATGACAAGATGCTCCCTAATTACCAATTCTTAACCCTTTGAAGAGTCATTGGTGGCTTTGCATCCTCATATCTGGTTTCTTAGATTTTTACTGCCAAGTCCATGAGCTCACAATAACCTTTCAATAAATCATCTTGTGCTTAAGTAAAAGTTAGCTGTTTCTTGCAACCAAGAACACTGAATAGTACACTTATATTTATGAAGCTTGAGTGTACTTACGTCATGAAGTTTGGAGTTTTTTCCAACAAAGCAGAACTTTGATACAGGAGACAAAAGACCAAAGTTAGACTCAGGTTTTCACCTCATCAACTATACTTTAATTTCCTTGGTTTGGGAACCAAAAAAGAAAAATATGTATATATATATGTACACATTATCATATATATATACATTATCATATATATACACACTAATAAGTGAGCTGCCCGCTATCAATAACCATTCTTTCCATTCACCAAAAGAGTGCAGCTTCTTTCCAAACACCTCACTGATACTTCAAGATAAGACACAATAACATTTTAGAACTATTCTATAGTTTACAGCCTCCTTAAAGAATTAAAAAACAATATAATATTTTGGTTGATGTAAAAGTCAGAAGGGAATTTTTAATATCTAAAGGGTGACACACCAAAGTTTGATTGAGGGATAAAACAATAACTGTCAACTCAGACAGGTATTTGAGAGAGTAAATTTAAGAGATAATATTAGTAAAATATTAATATTTACAGTCTGCAACAAAAGAGGTCAAGAAAAATAAAGAAGCAGGATGTGATGACTGACCCAAAGAAAGGGACAAAATTACAGAAAATATCAATGAGGAAGACAAAAATGTAGATGATGGAAAAAAGTCTTTAAAAAAAATCTTTAAAATACTTAAGAATTTGAAGGAAAATACCAGATATGAATTAGAGGGTAGCAGGAAAACAATTAATGGGCACTATAAAGTCTAAGTAAAGAGACAGAAATTTTAAACAGAAGTGCTAGAATTGAAGACCATAATTACTGAAATGAAAAAATGCCCTGGGGGGGGCAGAGTCAAGAGCAGAATAGAGTAAGCAGAAGAAAGAATCAGTGAACATGAAGACAAGACAATTGCAATGAGTCAGGATAAGAAGCAGAAAGAGAAAAGAAATATTAAAAACAAAAATAGCCTAAGACAGTGCTAGGACAACATCAAGCACTCTAATATATGCATTATGGGAATCCCAGAAGAAGAAGAAAGAGATAAAAGAGCAAAGGAATAGTCAAAGAAATGATGACAGAGAACTTCTCAAACTTAGCAAAAGATGTGAACATGCAATCCAAGAAGCTTAGGCATCATCAAACTGGATGAAAATGGAGAAAAATGCACACTATCATATATCAATTTTTGCAAACATATGCAAAAAAAATCATATGCAAAAAAACAAGTAGAGAGTTCTGATCTGCAAGAGAAAACCAATGTGCTGCATAAAAGGGAATCTAAATAGGATTGAGAGTAACTTTCTCATCAGAAACCATGAAGGTAAGAAAGCAGTGGGATGAAATACTTAAAGAGCTGAAAGAAAACAACTTCCAGACAGGAATTTTAAATATGGAAAGACTCTCTTTCAAAAATGAGGTTGAGATTAAGATATTCTAAGATAAATAAAAGAAGGGAGAGTACATTACCACTAGACCTGCCCTACATGCATAGGGAATTCTTCAAACTGAAATGACAGGACACAAGACTCTTGGCTCAAAACAACATAAAGAAATAAAGGTCTGCAGTAAAGGTAACCATTTGGGCAAGTATAAAGTATTACTATTATCATATTGTATTGTTTGATATGTAGCCCAATTTCTTACTTCCTACAGGTGCTAAAAAGCAAATGCATAAAAAGTAATGATGTATTTTGACATACAATATACAGAGATACAAGTGGTAACAAGTACAAAAAATGGCGGAGGGACAGAGAGTACAAGAAAACTATACGTGCATACTATATACCAAATATATCAAAATCATATTTAGTGTCAAACCAAATATAATTGTTATATGTTTAGGAAATTAAATTTTAACCCTATGGTAATAACAAGGAAAACAGATGAAAGATATAACTAGATAATAATAAGGCACTTAATATGGTACAACATAGGCTTTAATGAAAGTGAAGCACAAAAAGAAGTATAAAAGACTTATAAGGGCTATATAGCAAAATGACAGATGAAAGTCCGCTACTATTAGTAGTGACTTTAAATGTAAATGCACTGAACTATCCAATTAAAAGGCAGATATAGACAAAATGATTTTAAAGACATGATCCAACTATATGCTTTTTGCAAAGACTCACCTTAAAATCAAAGATACAAATAGGTTGATGGTGGATGGATTGAAAAATGGACACCATGCAAGTAATAACCAAAAAAGAGCTGAGGGGGAACAATATTAATATTGGATACAAAAGACAGTCAGTCAAAACATTTCCAAGGGGCAAAGATTGTTATTAGATACTGATAAAGGGGACAATTCAACTGTAAGATGTAACAATTATAAATAAATATGCACCTAACAACAGAGACCCAAAATGTATAAAGCAAATACTGACAGACTTGAAGGAAGAAACTGATGGTTCTACATTAATAGTAGGAGACTTTAACACACCACTCACATTAGTAATAGAAAACCTAATCAGAAGATCAATAAGAAAGAACAAGACTTGAAGAATATATTAAACCGACTAGACCTAATAGACATATATAGAACACTGCACCCAATGAGGATAGAATATGTATTCTTCTCCAATGAACAAGAACCATCCTTTAGAATAGACCATATGTCAGATCACAAAACAAGTCTCAACAAATTAAAAAATATCGAAATTATACAATGTAATATTCTCTGACCCCAACAGAATGAAGCTAGAAATCAATAAAAGAGGGAGAAAGGGAAAACTCAAAAATACATAAAATTAAACAACATATTCTGAAACAACCAATAATTTAAAGAGGAAATCAGAAGCAAAATTAGGAAATATCTTGAGGCAAATGTAAATGAAATACAATATACCAAAACTTATGGGACACAGGGAAGTCACTGCTGAAAGGGAAATTTATAACTCTAAATGATTACATTAAAAATGAGGAAAGGATTCTAATCAGAGACCTAACTCAAAGCTGGTAGAAATGGAAAAAGAAAAACAAACTAAACAGAAAACAATCAGAAGGTGATAAATAATATAATTTAGAGCAGACCCAAATGAAACAGAAAACAAATAAAAAAAAAACAATAGAGAGAATGAACAGAACCAAAAGTTGGTTCTTTGATAAGATCAATAAAATCAAGAAATCTTTACATAGACTGACAAAGAAAGAAGAGAGAGGACACAAATAAAAAAATGCAGAAATACAAAGAGGAACATTACTACTGACCTTGCTGAAATGAAAAGGACTATAGGTGGATACTTTGAACAACTATAGATCAGTAATTTAGATAACCTAGATTAAATGAACAAATTCTTAGAAATACTCAAACTACCTAAATTGATTCAAGAAGAAATAGAAGACCTCAAGAAAAAAGAGATTGAATCTGTAATAACAAAAACCTCCCAACAAGGAAAATTCAAGGTTCAGATGGCTTTACAGGGGAATTCTACCAAACATTCCAAGAATAACTACCTTCAATTCTGTTAAAACTCTTGCAAAACAACTGATGAGAAGGAAACGCTCCCTAATTTATTCTACAAGGCCAACATCATCCTCATACCAAACATGGATAGAGATACCAAAGGGTGGGAATAATACAGACCAATATCTTTTATGAATATAGATGCAAAAATGCTCAATAAGAAAACCAAACCCAACAGTGTATTAAATGAATTACACAGTATGATCAAGTGGGATTTATCCCTCATATGCAAGGTTGGTTAATGAATTACTGCAATACAGAGTAAAGGAAAAAAAAACACACATGGTCATCTCAATTGATGCAGAAAAGGCATTTGAAAAAATATAGCACCTTTTCTTGCTAAAAACGCCTAGAAAACTAAGAATGGAAAGAAACTTTCTCAACATAATAAAGGGTATTATAAAAAGCCCATAGCTAACATCCTACTTAATGGTGAAGGACTGAAAACTTTCCT
This sequence comes from Myrmecophaga tridactyla, assembly GCA_004026745.1. Lineage (NCBI taxonomy): Eukaryota > Metazoa > Chordata > Mammalia > Pilosa > Myrmecophagidae > Myrmecophaga > Myrmecophaga tridactyla. Next base: position 19,194 of record PVIY010023498.1, on the reverse strand, counting down.
TATAATAACAGAAACAAGATAAGGATACTCATTATCACCAATCATTGTTATTCAACAATGTATTAGAAGTTCTTGCCAGACAAATTAGGTGCAGAAAATAAATAAAAGGCATCTAAGGTGGAAAAGTGGAAGTAAAACTTTCCCTATTTCCAAATAATATGATCCTACATACAGAAAATCCTGAAAATTCCTCAAGAAAGTTCTTAGATTTAATAAATGAATTCAACAAAGTGGTGAGATACAATATCAACACCCCAAGATCAGTAGTGTTTCACACACAAGCAATGCACAGTCAGAACAAGAATTCAAGAAATCTATTCCATTCACAATCTCAACTGAAGCATAAAATATCTAGGAATAAATTTAAACAAGGATGTAAAGGATCTGTATACAGAAAACTATAAAACATTACAAAAAGAAATTAAAGACCTAAATAAATGGAAGGATATTTCATGTCATGGATGGAAAAGCTAAATATCATTAAGATGGCATACTACCCAAAGCAATTTATAGAGTCAATCCAATTCCAATCAAAATTCCAATAACCTTCTCTGCCAAAAAAAAAAAAAAGCAATCATCAAATTTATATGGAAAGATAATGGGCCCCTAATACCCAAAGTTATTTTGAAAAAAAAAAAAGTCTACAATCCTGGGTCAGCATGTGCTTATCTCTGCTGACCTGTCTCACACTTCTGTGGTATGAGCTATAAGAGTTGTGTTTTCACAGTTCTTTCTAATTCTAATGAATTCTCCAGAAATTAATTTCAAAATAATTGTATCCTTGTGTACAGTTTTGTGGCTGGCTGGAAACCAATTCTTATCTTTTAGTCAGGTTATTTTTTTAATCAGTTTGATTGAGATGTAGTCACATACCATATAATCCATCCAAAATATACAATCAAGGGCTTTTAGTATAACCTCAAAGTTCTGCATTCATCGCCACAATCAATTTTAGAGCCTTTCATTGCCCTAAAAAGAAAAATCCCATACCCTTTAGCAATCACCTCTTGATATCTTTATTCTTCCCCAGCCCTAAATAACCACTAATCTAATTCTGTCTCTATGCTTTTATATACAATTACATTTTATACAGATGGAATCATACAATAAGTAGCACTTTGTGCCTGGTTTTCTTCACTTGGCATATTTTAAAAACATTTATTTTTAATTAGAGAATTTGTAAGTTTACATAAAACTCAAGTAAAAAATACACCACACCATATATCCCCTACTGTTGACACTTTCCGTTGGTGTGGTGCCTTTGTTACAATTGATGAAAGAATATTAAAATATCACTGTGAGCTATAGTCCAAAGTTTACATTAGGTACATTTCCCCACATAACATCCTATTATGAACACCTTCTAATAGTGATATACATTTGTTATAATTTATGAAAGAGTATTCTTATATTTGTATCATTAACCACAATCATTACTCATAACAAGGGTTTACTGTGTTATAAAGTCCCATGTTTTATCTTCAAATCTTTCATCTAGTAACATATATAAACCAAAGCTTCCCCTTTCAAATAAAAGTCACAAACATAAACCAGAACTGTTAATTACACTTGCAATAATGTGCTACCATCACCACTATACTTTTCCAATCATTTCCAATCAACCTAAATAGAAATTCTGCATAAATTAAGCACTAACTCCCCATTCTCTATCGCCACTCAATTCCTTGGTAACCTGTGTTCTAGATACTAACTCTATGAGTTTGGCTTATAATAATTAGTTCATATCAGTGAGATCACAGAATATTTGTCCTTTTGTGTCTGGCTTATTTCACTCAAAATAATGTCCTCCATGTCGTTTGTTGCTCAGATGTGAGTCTCTCTAAATCCAACTCCGCAAGCAAAATCATTGCCTGCCCCCCTACATGGTACAAGGCATCCAGGGGTGAAAGTCTCCCTGGCAAATTCATCCCAGGAATGAATCCAAACCTGGCACCATGGGATCAACAATTCCATCCTGACCAAAAAGGGGGAAAGAAGTGTATTAAATGAACTATCAGTGGCAGAGAGAGTTCAAATAGAGTTGAGAGGCTACCCTGGAGGTTGCTCTTATACAAGCTTCAGTTAGACCTTGCTGCCTATCATAACCTGCCAACTCCATCAGGACCATTCCAGCCAATTCTAAAGAACACCTAGGGCAACATATAAGATTCCACAAGGGTTCCATGCACTAGAATAACTTTCCAGAAACCTACAACCTCCAGATGGGTCCCTGGTCCAGATAAGTCTGAAACCTAGCCCAGCCTCTCCAGAACATTAGACAGTTCCATCTCCCTACCCCATGCTAGTGACAGACCCTTCCAATAAGAAAAATTTAGAACTTCCATAGCCAAGACACCTCTAAAGAGAGGGTTGGAAAGATCAAAGGTGATGGTGGAGTTATACAGAGAAGATAGGATTTAACAAATAAATATGAATGCTGAATCATTAAATTGATATCGCTTTTAGTCTGCAGTGTTTTAGAACAGCTAGAAGTAAAAACCTAAAATTTTGAAATACTGTAACCCATGTCAAACTCTGAAATATATTCTACAACTAATTTTGGTGCTGTGCTTTGAAATTCATAGCTTTTTTGTATATAACTGTTCACAAAAAAAAGGAAAAAAGTTGATTGTGATGAAAAAAAAGAAATTTAAGCCCTCTATCCTCCTATATTCTGGAGCAACTAGAAGGAAAATTATGAGAGGATTGTATGGTAGCCCACGACAAACTCTGGGATCTGTCCTGTAATTACTTCTTGAAGAGTGCTTTGTAAACTATTGCTTTTTTTTTATTTTTTTGCTTTGTATATATGTTATACTATACAATAAAAAAGTTAAAAATCAAAAACAACAACAAAAATGTCCTCCAGATACATCCATGTTTTCATGTGCATCAGGATTTCATTCCTTCTTATAGCTGAATAATATTCCATCATATATATCAATTACATTTTGTTCATCCATTCATCACTTTATGGACACTTAGATTCTTTCCTACTTTTGGCAGTTGTGAATAATTCCACTTTGAACAGCAGTGTAAATTATCTGAGTCCCTGCTCTCTGTTCTTCTGTGTATATACATAACAGTGGTAATCCTGGATCATATGACAATTCTATATTAGCTTCTTGAGGAACTGCTAAAATTTTCTTCTACAGAAGCTGCCCCATTTTCCATTCTCACCAGCACTGAATGTATTCCTATTTCTCCACATCCTCTCCAATAGTTGTTGTTTTCTGGTTTGTTTTTAATAGCAGCAGTTCTAATAGTTGTGAGATGTTATCTCATTGTGGGTTTGGACTTGTATTTCCCTAAAGCTAGTGACGTTGAACATCTATTCATGCGCCTCTTAGCCATTTGTATTTCCTTTTTGGATAAATATCTATTCAAGTCTTTTGCCCTTTTTTTAAACAGGGTTATTTGTCTTTTTATTGTTGAGTTGTAGGATTTCTTTATACATCCTAGATATTAAACTCTTATCCCATATGTGGTTTCCAAATACTTTCTCCCATTGTTTAGGTTGCCTTTTCTCTGTCTTGACAAAGACCCTTGAAGTGTGAAAGTTTTTAATTTGTTGAGGTTTCATTTCTGTGTTTTTTTCTTTCATTGTTTGTGCTTTGGGTACAAAATCTAAGAAACCATTGCCTTCCACAAGCTCTTGAAGATGCTTCTCTATATTTTCTACTAGGAGTTTTATGATCTTGGTTCTTATATTTAGGCCTTTGATGCATTTTGAGGCAATTTCACATAAGGTGCTAGACAGGGTCCTCCTTTATTCTTTTACAAGTGGTAGTACAGTTCTCCCAGATTCATCTGTTGAAGAGAACATTCTGTCCAAATTGAGTGGAATTGGCAGCCTCATCAAGCATCAATTGGCAATAGATGTGAGGGTCTATATCTGAAATCTCAATTCAATTCCATTGGTCAATATATCTACCGTTATACCAGTACCAAGCCATTTTGAGCACTGTAACTCTGTAATGTGCTTTAAAGATGGAAGGTGTGAGTCTTCTAAACTTTGTTCTTCTTTTTCAAGATGTTTTTGATTGTTCAGAGCCAATTTATGCAGGCAAATAAATTTGATAATTGTCTCTTCCAAATCTGCAAACAGACATGTAATTTTGATTGGGATTGTGTTGAATCTGTAAATCAAAATCAAAATACTCAATATTTATTTTTGGTCCATGAACACAGATTATTTGTGCTGGTTTTAAATGATGTATATACCCTAGAAAAGCCATGTTTTAATCCTAATCCCATTTTTTAAAGGCAACCATTTCTTCTAATCCCTATTCAGTATTGTATATTTGAAACTGTAGTTAGATCATCTCCCTGGAGATGTGATTTAATCAAGAGTGGTTGTTAAGCTGGATTAGCTGGAGACTTGTCTCCGCCCATTTGAGTGGGTCTTGATTAGTTTACTGGAATTCTATAAAAGAGGAAACATTTTGGAGAAAGCCAGAAATTCAGAGAGAGCAGAGCAGAACAACATAGCCATGAGAAGCAGAGTCTGCCAACCAGCAACCCTTGGAGATGAAGAAGGAAAACACCTCCCAGGGAGCTTTGTGAAACAGGAAGCCAGGGGAGAAAGCTAGCAGATGATGCTGTGTTCACCATGTGCCTTTCCACTTGAGAGAGAATCCCTGACCATGCTTGCCATGTGCCTTCTCACTTGAGAGAGAGACTCTGAACTTCACTGGCCTTCTTGAACAAAGGTATCTTTCCCTGGATGTCTTAGATTGGACATTTCTACAGGCTTGTTTTAATTGGGACATTTTCTCAGCCTTAGAACTGTAAACTAGCAACTTATTAAATATCCCTTTTAAAAGTCATTCCGTTTCTGGTATATTGCATTCCAGCAGTTAGCAAACTAGAACATTATCCTTCCATTTATTTAGGTCTTTCCTAATTTTCTTTAAGCAGTATTTTTAAAGATTTCTATATACAAGACTTTACATTCTTAGTTAAATTTATTCCTAGATATTTTATTTTTTTAGTTGCTATTGTAAATGGAATTTTTTCTTAACTTTATGTTCTGAATGTTCATTGCTTGTGTATAGCAACACTACTGATTTTTGCATTTGATCTCGCATCCTGCCATTTCACTTAAGTCGTTTATTAGCTTTAGAAACTCTCTGGTAGGTTTTTTGGGACTCTCTCTATATTGGATCATGCCATTTGCAAATAGTGAAAGTTTTACTCCTTCCTTTCCAACTGTTCTAGCTAGAATCTCTAGCATGATGTCAAATAACAAGGGTGACAGTGGGTATCTTTATCTTGTTCCAGAACTTAGAGGGAAGCTTTCAGTCTTTCACATTGAGTATGTTGTTAGCCAGTTTTTCATAAATGCCCTTTATCATGTTCAGGATATTTCTTTGTAGTCTTATCTTTCAAACTATTTTTATCAAGGAAGTATGCTGGATTTTGTCAAACGCCTTTTCTTCATCAATTGAAGTGATCATTTTGTTTTCCCCACTGATTTAAGGTATTGTATTACATTACTTGATTTTCTTGTGTCGAACCACCTTTGCATGTCTGAGATAAATCCACTTGCTTATGCTGCATAATTCTTTTAATATGCTGTTGGGTTTGATTTACAAGAATTATGTTGAGTGATTTTGCATATATCCTTTAAAGAAATTGGTCCATTATTTTCTGTTCTGATGCCAGCTTCATAGAATGAGGTAGGTAGCATTCCGTTTTGTTCAATTTTTTGGAAAAATTTGAGCAGGACTGGTATTAATTCTTCTTACAATGGTTGGTAGAATTCACCTGAGAACCCATGTGGTCCTGGCTTTTCTTTTGGGGAGGTTTCTGAGGACTTGTTCATTTATTTAATTTTAATTGGTCTGTTAAGTTCTTCTAGAGTCAGTGTAAATTGTTTCTAGAATTTTATCCATTTCATATAAATTGTCTAATTTTTTGGCATACACTTGTTCATAGTATCTTTTTATGAAACTTTTTATCTCTATGGCATCAACAGTAATGTCCTCCATCTCATTTCTGATTTTATTTGCCTCTTCTCTATTTTTTCTTTGTCAGTGTAGCTATGAGTTTGTCAATTTTATTGATAGTCTCAAAGAATCAATTTTTGATTTTGTTAGTTTTCTCTGATGTATATTCTCAATTTCACTTATTTCTGCTTTAGTCTTTGTTTTGCTTGCTTTGAGATTAGTTTGCAATTCTTTCTCTAGCTCCTCTAGGATGCAGTTAGATCTTCAATTTTAGCTCTTTTTTTCTGTTTTAATATATGCATTTAGAGACAATAAATATCCCTCTCAGCACTGCCCTTACTGCATTATGTAAGTTTTGATATGTTGTGCTCTCTTTTTCATTTCTTTTGAGATATTTACTGATTTCTCTTGCAATTTCTTCTTTGAACCACTGATTGTTTAAGAGTGAGATGTTTAACCTCCTTAAATCTGTGAATTTTCCAGTCCTCTGCCTATTATTGATATCAAGTTACATTTCATTATGATCAGAGAAATTGCTTTGTACAATTTCAGTCTTTTAAAATGTATTAAGATATGTTTTGTGCCCCAACATGTGATCTATTCTGGAGAATGACCTCTGAGCAGTTGAGAAGAATGTAAATGTTCTTTTGCAATGCAGTATTCTGTATATGATTGGTGGAAAACTGAGCCCCCAAATAATCTTTCAGCATCTATTTGTATTTTTTCAAATCCATCAGGAGCCATTTGAAGTCTTCAGTCATGAAACTCCTCCAGAAACTACTTTTGCTCTGATAATCATATATGAGGAAAGAGTGAGTGGAATAATTTATAGCTTTGAGAAAGAATATCTTGAAAAACGTAAAGAATTTAAAAGTAGGTAGGCCTCAATATAGTGCTGTGCTGGTCTGAAATTATTATGTATCTCAGAAACGCTATGTTTTAATCTTGATTCAATCTTGTGGAAATAGCCATTTCTTTCAATTCTGATTCAATATTGTAGCATGGAAACATTTAATTAGATTATCTCCACAGTGCAATTGTGGGTATGATATTTTGATGAGATGGAGATGTGACTCCACCCATTTAAGGTGGATCTTGATTAGCTTGCTGGAGTCCTTTAAAAGGGGAAAACATTTTGGAGAAACCTCAGAGTCGACAGAAAGAGAGCTGACAGAGGGAACAGCTATAGATCCCTGGAGAACAGTTACTTCAGAAAACAGAGATGTGGATGTTTGGAGACGCTTGGAGGCCAGCAGATGTTGCCATGAGATGTTAAGAAAGCCAGAAATGGGAGAGAGCCAAAGGAAGCCAAGAGATGAAGGCCAACCCCAGAAAAGCAAAGTGAGGAACCCCCCACAGGAACCAAAGCTGAAATAATGGAGCCCAGGAGCAAGGGACCAGCAGATGCCAACCATGTGACTTCCCAGCTGACAGAGGTGTTGTAGATCCATCAGCCTTCCTTGAGTTAAGGTATCTTTAACTGGATGCCTTAGTTTGGACATTTTTATAGGCTTCTACCTGTAGATTTGCAATTTATTAAACTTCCTTTTTAAAAGCTGTTCCATTTCTGTTATATTGCATTCTGGCAGCTTATAAACTAATACAAGTGCTGAGATAGTAGATAAAAAACACTAGTGTTAGTAATTGTCCCAAATTGAGTACTTGTTAAATGCTAGGTGTTTCACACCAAGCACTTCACATGGAGTATTGCATGTAATCCTCAGGAGACCTCTGTGAGATGTGGATTCACATTACTCTTCATATTTTTCAGGCGGGAAGACACCAAAAGTTTAGAGAAACATGCCTAAGGTCACATAACTTTTAAGAGGCAGAGATTTAATTATACTTAGTTCTGTCTGAACGTCATCTGAATATGGAAGCACTGATCCATTTTTTTATCCTGTTAAGGCCAGTGGTTGTTTATGTGAGAAGTACTTGATATTTACAAAGGACAGTGGAGAAGAAGAGTCTTTGATCAATAGAGTTGGAGGATGCACTGACTTCTAAACTCAATAGTTTTGGGAGTCTAAAAATGAGTGTGAATTGCAGCATTGAACTGAAAACGGAGGCTGTGAGAATTGTTATTTTCTTGATCTATATTGATCACACCTATTCACTTGGATTTTCTTTCTTGTTCTGTGTGACCTTGGTCAAGTCACTTAACTTTTGGGGTCTTCAGTTATTTCATCAAATGAAAGTGTAAATCTACAGTCTTTTTAAGGCTCTTTTAAATCCTAAAGGAATAAGGTCTGCTTCTATAATTTTGGTGGAAATTTTTCTGACACCATAATTTATTCCTCAAACAATCTATCTTAGCTGTGGAAAAATTATAACATTCAAAGAACAAAAAGTATCTATAATCTCATCCACACATGTGTCCTTCCCAAAATATTACTTGATAAATCCAGCCAAATGAAAAAACAAAAGAGACACAAAGAACATGAGAACAAGGAATACTTGGTACTACAGAAACAACAGTGACATTGGAACCAGTAACATTGGGAGCTAATCTGTAGACTAGGGTTCTTTTCAAAGCAGCAAGATGAAAATGTCTCCCTGTTTTCTTATTCTTCTGATAAACTCTAACAACTCCATTCTACACTAACAGCCTCTGCTTGTTATGCACAAGTGTATGCATGGTTACCCACACATGCACGCATACACATATACACACACACGGTCACAAATTCTTGACTTTTATTTGATACTAGCAAGTTAATTTCAGGTAATAGAAGAAACCAGCTGCATGTTTTATTCCACTTCATATTAAATGACTTTTTATGAGTGATGCTTTCTGATATGTGTTTGTTTGATTTTGTTTGTTTGACAAAAAAACTATCAGCCACAATGTAAGGAGGAAATGGGGAAATTCTAGTAAAACAGCCATGTCTTACTGTAGCAATAAAGTACAAAATACCCCAGGTGGGACATCTTGGAAGCCCTACCAAAAAGCCCTACCAAAAATATTTTGTAGATATTTTTAAATATCTACAAAACAAAACTAATCTATACAAACAAGTGTACAAATTTCATTAGTAGAAAGAAACAGTTTTCTGTCTCTTAGCTTGTGGAACAAAACATTGATGAGAGAAATGAATGTTAAAAGTAAATACACCATATATATATATATATATATATTATATATATATACACATCATACATATATATTTAAGGTGTGTAGAACTGTCCAGAGGTGCTTTGTATACTGACTCATGGACTGTTGCTAATGGTTTGGCTAGATGGTCAGGGACTTGAAAAGACCATAATTGGAAACTTGGTGACAAAGAGGTCTGGGCAAGAGGTTTGTGGATAGACCTTTCTGAGTGGGCTAAAAACATGAACATATTTCTGTCCCTTGTGAATGCGCATCAGAGGGTGACTTTCGCAGAGGAAGGTTTTAATAATCAAGTGGATAAGATGACCCATTCTGTGGATACCAGTCAGCCTCTTTTCCCAGCAACTTCTGTCATTGCCCAATGGGCTCAGGAACAAAGTGGTCTTGGTGGTAGGGATGGAGGTTATCCATGGGCTCAGCAACATGGACTTCCACTCACCAAGGCTGACCTGGCTACAGCCACTGCTAAATGCCCAATTTGCCAGCAGCAGAGACCTACACCACTCCCCGAGGTGACCAGCCAGCTACATGGTGGCAGGTTGATTATATTGAACCAGTCCCTTCATGGAAGGGGCAATGATTTGTTCTGATTGGAATAGATACATACTCTGGATATGGGCTTGCTTTCTCTGCACACAACGTTTCTGCCAAAACTACCATCCATAGGCTTACAGAATGCCTTATCCATCATCATGGTATTCCACACAGCATTGCTTCTGATCAAGGAACACACTTCACAGCAAATGAAGTGCAGGAATGGGCACACGCTCATGGAATTCTCTGGTCTTACCGTGTTCCCCATTATCCAGAAGCAGCTGGACTGATAGACTGGTGGAATGGCCTTTTGAAAACTCAATTATGGTGCCAACTAGGTGGCAATACCTTGAAGGGCTGGGGTAATGTGCTGCAGGAAGCTGTGTATGCTCTGAATCAGTGTCCTCTGTATGGTGCTGTTTCTCCCATAGCCAGGATACATGGGTCTAGGAACCAAGGGGTGGAAATGGGAGTGGTACCACTCACCATTATCCCTAATGATCCACTTGGAAAATTTTTGCTCCCTGTCCCTGTGACCCTGAGCTCTGCTGGTCTACAGGTTTTAGTTCCAAAAGGGGGAGTGCTTCCACCAGAAGAAACAACAATAATTTCATTGAACTGGAATCTAAGACTGCCACCTGGTCACTTTGGGCTACTCATGCCCCTGGATCCACAAGCCAAGAAGGGGATTACATTACTGGCTGGGGTGATTGACCCTGACTATTGGGGAGAAATAGGACTACAACTACACAACGGAGATAAAGAAGCGTTTTCCTGGAATATAGGAGATCCCCTAGGGTGTCTTTTAGTACTACCATGCCCTTTGATTAAAATCAATGGAAACTGCAATAACCCAATCCAGGCAGGCCTACCAATGGCTCTGAAACTTCAGGAATGAAGGTTTGGTTCACCCCACCAGGCAAAGAACGATGGCCAGCTGAAGTGCTTGCTGAGGGTAAAGAGAACATGGAATGGGTAGTGGAAGAAGGTAGTGATAAATATGAACTATGATCATGTGATCAGTTACAGAAACAAGGATTGTAATGCTGTTTTGTTCATGTTATATTATTCAAGTTGTAAGATATCAAGTTTAAGGATGAATATTACCCAAGGACTTGCACCTTATTCTGGAGAGATTTAATGTGTTTCTGCTTATATGCAGGACAGTTGAGTATTGTAAGATGAGAAAAAAAATGTGTCTTTTATTGTTTTCTATTTAGAAATTAGGTATGGTTTAAGGTGATGAGTATAGCTACCAAGGTGACAAGGAGTGGACTATCATGATCAGATTCATGTGTCAACTTGGCCAGATGGTGGTACCTGTTTGTCTGGTTGGGCAAGTGCTGGCCTGTCTTTTACTATGAGGACATTTCATAGAATTAAATCATGATCACGTTGGCTACATCCACAGCTGACCCCATTTGTAATCAGCCGAGGGGAGTGTCTTCTTTAATGAGTGATGCCTAATCTAATCACTGGAAGCCTTTTAAGGAGGATTCAGAAGAGATAGGTTCTCTTTCTGCTTAGGCTGGCGAGCCTCTCCTGTGGGTTTCATCCAGACCCTCCTTTGGAATTGTCAGCTTCACAGCCTGCCCTACATATTTTGGACTCTGTGTTTCCACGGTTACGTGAGACACTTTTATAAAATTTATATTTACAAATATTTCCTGTTGATTCTGTGTCTCTAGAGAACCTTAACTAATACAGAAGGATATAACTGAACTGCAATACACTCTATTGTCATATAGGCAACAGTGTGGACCTTAAGGGTAGACCTGATTCCCCCACCTCACCCCATCCACTTGCCTAAAATGTTACAGACAGCAGTGAGTCTCTAGTTCCAGGCTTTTTTAATCAGGCAGTTCCCTCATCCCCCATGAACAGCAGAACCCACTGAACGGCAGATACGTCTACATGACAATTCTTCATTCCTACATGGTACTAGTATCCATCCACATCCTTGCCATGAACTCATCATGGGTAAAACACACTTCTTTGACCACTGAGCTTGAAATCAGATTTGGCCATATGGGTTGTTTTAGATAATAGGATGTTAGTTAAATTGAAATAAGCAGAAATTTGAAATATGTATGGAAGGTTGGGCTTTTCTTCTTACACTTTTACTATTACCATGAGAGAAACATATGGGGGCTGCCTACTAGTTACAGAAGAATGAGAAGCACATGAAATAGAGCTGGCCCCAATCTGCAGCCTGCAGTCCAGGCTCAGTGGAATGCAGACAAGATCAGCCAGGTTCCAGTTGGCCCAGAGAAGCAAGCAGGAGATCTGGGTTTTGTTGTAAACCACTGAGTGGGGGGCTGGGTGTGGGCTTCATGGGTGTACTGTAGCAACAGCTGACTTGGACAGTCTTGCTGAGAACTTTCAGAATCCCATCCTTCACTTGTATGCCTGATCTTGTGAATGTTCTCTTATGTTCTGATTTGGTAATAAGTCACGATTGTCATTTTCCAGCAATCTGAAAACCAGGACCAGCCTTTATGATCTGACCTGACTGAATTTTCATTGTCTGCCTCCTAAATTTGTTGATATGGTATTTTTGAATGCCTTTGCCAGAGAGGCATCAAATTTACACTGTAGACTACAGCATATGGAAAAATAACCTGAGAAATTACCCACACCTAACCCTGAAGTTCAGAAACATATGTTGGCTTCTGCTGTTGTTTTTGAGTTTATTACACACCAAATTTTCTAATCATTTACATTCAACCCACACACATTTTAGTACAAGTTTTCTTATGTCTTATATAATATGCCCCAAGAATCTGCTTATCTATCTTGAATGGAAAGAGAAGCCGAGTGTCTCATACGCTATACATGTGCATGCTGGGAAGGCAGTAGAATCAATACAGTGGCTGTTTGGGCAGGTGCAGATTGAGAGAGGCAGTCCCCAGGAGAGAAGAAATATTCTTTGTTCTGTGCTGTTTATGGGGAAAAAGAAGGAGCTGAGGTTTATCTGGTTTTGTATCCACCTGTCCCAAATGCCATTAATGCAAATAAATTAGGACTACAACTCCCCTTTCATATACCATCAGGAGGCATTTCTGGCATGTGACTCCCGCCATCACCACCCTCTCCTTAAGGTGAGGCTTATTTAAATAAAGTTATACCTAAAATAAAAATAATCCTAGGGGTTAGGGGAGGAGAGGAGGAGATAAGTAAACCTTATAATTTTACCCAGGGTCTTCCATCAAATGCATTCCTGGGCTCTATCCTCCCCTAGGGACCGCCCAGGTAATATTCTCCACTTACGCCAAATCCAGTGCCCAAATGCAGCAATCACCTTATATTCCGCCATTGGCAACATCTATTCCTTTTTTTTTCATTTGGATAGGTTTGGCTTTGACTCATTACTGATAGTCTTGGTTTGTATTTTGATTGATGCTTAGGCTCCTTCAAATCCTTTTGAGGAAAGGTGAGAGCTGAAGCTTAAATAAACAATGGAACATCTCAGACTTCAAAGAAGCATTACTGTAAGGGGCTTTAAGTGTTGCTAAACAGGCTGTGGAATGTTGAGCTTCTTGCTGTCTGGTCCTAATTAGCTTTGGGATCTGGCAAACCTGCGCAATCCAAATGCTTTCAGCAGAAGCCTCTGGCATGTGTTCTCAGATACTCTTGTCTGGGCTCACCATGTCCTTGGATCATCATCTGAAAGAAACATTTCCTTCTGTGTTCTGCCCAGGGAATTATCAGTCCTTGCCCCACACCTCCTCCTCATTACTCCATTACTGAGTTGTGACAATAATCAGTCAGTGTACTAAGTCTCTTTTACTCCAAGCATAGGGCCTCAGGGCTAATGGTTTTGACCTTTAGGGAAGCAAATGAAAAGATACTATGAAAACATTGGAGAATAAGAGCTCTGGCTTCAATTCTCTCCACTAGGAGTTCTGAAAGACCTTAAAAAGGAAATAAAAAAAAAACACTTCCCAATTCTAAAGACAAATCGAATAAAATAACTCTTCAATGCCCTCCTCTGGTCAGCCCTAGCCATGCTCTGCTGCAGCAAACATATGCAGGGTTGAAAGTACAACATCCATATGAAGCAAAAGATAGAAAGGGAGAAAGCTGTTCCCCCTTAATCTTTCTCATCATGTCTACTCTTAGGGTCTACCTGGGCATATCAACCATTCCAAGCCTTTTCTAGTGTTTCACTGAGGCTGTGGAAAGTGTAGATGAGTATTGTAATTTGAAGTCATATGCACCTCAGAAAAGGTCATGTTCTTTAACCCATTCCTGTGGGAGCAGACCTATTATAGGTGGGACCTTTAGATTAGAGTATTTCAATTGAAATATAAACCACCTCATTTAAGGTGAGTCTTAATTGTCTTATTGGAATCCTTTACAAGAGGATAAAACACATACAGAAGCTAAGAGATGAAATTAAGAGATGCTCAGAGACAAACAGCAAGAGAAGTTTAGAGAAAAAGGCATAAATGGAGAAGCCAGAAACAGAAGCAATGAAACCAGAGAGAGAAGGACCAGCAGATGTTGCCCTGTGCCTTACTGTCTGACAAAGGAGCTCTATCTTACCCACTAGCCAGTCTTCAGAGAAGGTGTCATCGTGCTGATGCCTTAAGTGAGACATTTTCGTGACCTCAGGACTGTAAATGTGTAAGCTAATAAATCCCCATTATTAAAAGTCAGTCTATTTCTGGGATATTGCATTTCATCACTTTTAACAAACCAAAACAATGAGTTACAAACAAACTGCAGCTTATGGGCCAAATCCAACCTACCACCTGTTTAAGTAAAGGAAATTTATTGGAATGGCCATAGCCATTTGTTTATGCATTGTCTTTGACAACTTTGGTGTGGAACCAGTATTAAGTATAATACCGCAAAGAAGTTGAAACAGAGACCCTAGTGTTTGCAAGCCTAAAATACTTACTCTCTGGCTCTCCATCAACAAAGCTTGCTGAGAGGAAAGAAAAAGGGCAAAAAAGAAGCTAAAGACAGACCTGGTTTCAAAATAGAATACAATTTCAACTCCCACTCCTCTGGTTAGGATCTGTTTTTTTCCCCCCTTATATTTTCAGACACGGAGTAAAATTTTTCCAAGAACTATACTCAGAAATCAGCATGGTTCCAGTTGATAATAGCTGTGCCCAACAAGATATATGTTTTCTACAAGAAGCTCCCCATGGAAATTATTTTGTAAAATGTATAAGATGGGCCAAGATACAGAACAATTTCCATCATAGCTAACCCCATATTCTTTTGCTGTTTTCTGCAGCTTCCCAAACTAACATTAATTCCTAGGTTATTTACTGCAAAAGACTCCCTAAACCATACATTATGAGATTGCCCATTCTGAAGCAGGGGGTCTTCTTTACTCATGCAGAGAATACGCAGCTATGAAATGGCCTTGGCAGGGAGATACAAGTAAAATCAATGTAGATTTCCATAGAAGACGTGTGTTCTTTGAGAGAAGTAAAAACCTGTTGGGTTACTTGTCCTGACCGTCTGATTATAAAGCATATTCAATTATTCATTTTATTCGCCTGACTGACCACTTAAAAATTATGTAGCCAGTACTTTGGCAATATTTTCTCTTCTAAGTGTTCTGCCTGGTTATTTTTCTGTGGGCGCACACTATTAATTAATGACTATGGAAAAGTCCATAAATTTCAGCATTCCATAGCAATGATACTTGAATCTATTATCCATGAAAGCTGCCCTCTACAGTCACCAAGTAGGCACAAAGAGATAAGTATTGATTTTATTTTTGAGTTTTAATTTCTTCCCATTAAATCTGAATGAGCAGATTGCATTTGAACAACACTCACGGAGTAGCCAAGTACAATGGTGTGCAACCAGCCATTTCCCCAAGGGGTAGGCTCAGCCTACCTGCTTGTGATTTGGCGGCTTTGTATCAGTGACAGGGAATCAATGGCAAATCACTTTGGGCCCTTAAAAAAATGCGGCCAAATCCTCTCTGAGCATTAGTGTCTTATTAAATTGGGACCACGGTTTTATAGGCTTTCTGTGTTCAAAACTTAAGGCCCAGTAAGATTCCTAATGTGATTACCCTTGGTCAATTCAGCCACCCAGAACAATATAAAGTTGATGATAATAAGATAGCGGAAAGGCTAAAATTGGTGAGTGGGGAAATCTAGGTGCTAGTGTAGCCCTGAGTTTGATTGGTGGGCCCTGCTATGCTGTAGGATGAGGCAGGTATTTCATATACCTCCATGCTCTACCCATGAAATGGAGACGAGTTCAAACTAAGCCTCCAAAGTGTCTGAACCAAGATCTATGTGAAGAAGTAGGAAGAAAATTCTCATTTCTTTTGAGAAAAGTTACATTCTTTAACTACTATAAACTACTGGCACCAGATACAGAATATTTTTACCCTAAATTATAATGGATAGAAAATACATTTTTGCATTTTGACTGTTGAGGCTTAAAATAAATATATAGACTCATTTTATTTAACAAATAGCCCTATAGGGTATGCTAGTTAGAGTCCCAAGCAGTTTATAAAAATTAACTCATTTAATCCTTAATGTTGTTTGGTGCTTTTGTTTTACCATTAACACAGTGATCCATCTGATACTTATTTTGTTGTATTATGGAAGGTCAGTATACTACTATTTCTGACACAGTTTCTGTTATTCATTCCATACTACAGATGTCGAAACTGAGGCATGCTGCTAAATGTTTATGCATGCTGTGTGATTAAAGTCACTCAGCTAGTAAGTAGGACCAGCTCCTTGGCACTGAGGCTCCTGGAATCTGTGTCCAGAACCCTTAGGCTGAGTTGTCTCTTGCTTCTCAGACTGTCTCTTATGGAACACATTCCTATCCATCCTTTTTTCACAGGAGGACTCCTAGGTAAAATCATAGTAGGAAAATGCTGGTTTTAATTAGTATGTCCCTTTGGGGAACTGTTTACCTTAACCTGGTAAACAGTTAGAATAACCTAAAGAATTGTTTTGGTTTTGTTTCTTAGTTTGTTTACGTTTAAACAGATTCCAAGGCTCAACCCCAGACTAACTGACTTAAACTCTCTGGGGTAATTACCCAGAAACCTGCAATTTTCAAAACTCCCTAGGAGATTTTGACACAGCTAGACAAGTATTTAGGAATCACTGATGTTTGACTTCCACAAAGCATTGCTGTGTAGTTTGTTCCCATTTTCAAAAGATTTGCTATTGTTCTAAGCCAATCATAGGCTCAGAGCCCTCAAATGTAAAATGAGGGTCTTTTTTGTTTCTAGTGCCTTCAGTTTCTCATCTGTAAAGCTACGGGTTAGCTAATCCTTTGGCACAGTTCCTGGAAGGAGCAGGAAAAAATGGCTATTGCCCTGGGCATGGGTTTTGAGGAGTGTTGCAGCAATGAAGTGGGCAGAGCAGGGTACTGAAGAGATACTTTTAACAACTCATTCTGGTGCCCCCAAATCTGAACTTAAAAAAAAACAAAAACAATTACTCTAAGCATCTGCGCCGCTTTACACTCAGAGATAGGAATACACCTCTCTGGGACTCTTTTCTATCAGGTAGCTTATTTGATTGGATCATCTTGAAAACCAAAATAATGACAGACAATACCAGTTAGGATGATTCTGTCAATGCTTATACTTATGACATTAATTCAAAGATTTTTTTCTAAGACAGACAGTTTCTAAAGTCTATAAAATGAGTGATTGTACAGGGTTAGATCTATTACAAATAAAATAATCTAAGGTAAACTGTAGCAGCACTATGTCATTGAAAAAATGAAGGCTTCAGAAGTGGATAATCAGGTAATCTCAGAGCTTTAGTTTTCTTCATCTGCAAAAGGAAACCTGCCAGAAACTTGCAGTCTGCCTTGGAAACAGATGACGGTTAGGGGGAGGGGGTCAATGAGGAGCATTCCTATTTTATTTATTTGAGGAATGAATCACTTCTGTCTTTCATATTCTGTTCTCTGTGGGTCAATTTCTATGTGTCTCAATCCAGCATATACTGGGATAACTTTTCTTGTGAAAATGCCTTCATTTATTCATTTAAGAAATATTTTCAAACTAAATAATTGCCCTAGTTTTTCTACTAATATTTGTTTATAATACCTTTTATGGGCTGAACATATTATATGAGCAAATAGCTTTTTATGTCTGGTTCATCAATTGTTTGTTGGGATTCTTCTTAATGTTGTTTGGTGCTTTTGTTTTACCGTTAACACAGTGATCCATCTGATACTTTCTTTGTTGTATTATGGAAGGTCAGTATATTACTATTTTTGACACAGATATTTGATCTTGAAAATTTAAATATATGTACAGACACATACATATATACATATATGCATTTATATCTATATATACATATAAATTAAAAAACACGCATAAGTATCTCAGCTAGCTTTAACTTGGTAAACCTTTTATATTGCTCAGCAGCCCTGTGTTGGATCTGAGAAATAACTTGAGAAGCATAACTTCCAATTTACTCTTTGAATTTTCATTGCTCATGAAAGTGTATAAAACACCCTGCTTCTTCTTTCTGGGCTTTTTGATACCTGTGGCCTGGGGAAGAACTTAAAGAAGGTGTCTAGAAGTTGTTATTGATACAGGTATATGCAAAGGTAGCATTTTAAAAGGAAGAGAGAGACAGCAGAGAAGAGGAGTAAGAAGCAGGAAGTGAGAAATGAAGGAAACCTTCTGAGACACATCCTTAAGATAATAAAGAACCCAAAATTTGAGAGAAAAGAAGACACAGAAGGGAATCAATAAGAAAGGAGGTTGAATTTGATTGAGGTGGGCCTGTCTGATAAGACGAACCTGAATTAAATATCAAATGCTCTGGAATTTTAACAGAGTAGATTAAAGAAATCCACATAAGATGCTAGTTTAAAATGTACAAAGGTACATGTTTCAACTAGAGGTTAAGTTGTACCATCCAAAGAGATAATAAAATCAAGTTTTTGTCCCTGCAAACAATAATATGATTTTTTATTTTTCCAGTGAAATTGTACTTGAAATAAATTGCTTGCATTTTAGAACAATCTTTATTTCTATCAGGCATTTATTCTGTTTTTTTTTATTATTACCTTGCACTACCTTTTGGTAGGTATTTTCAGTTTTTGCATTTAAAATGATTGGGATTTGGTGTGAAGAACACAATTAGTACATTTGAAATAATAATGGTTAATTTTTTTAAATTTACTTTTCTTTTCTTTGAAAATGTGTAAAGGATTATGCTCTGAGATTACACTGGTTAGATTTCAGTAAAGTAAGGTGTAGTGTTACAATATGGGCTAAGGTTAATGTTTTTGTATGCCTATTACATTGTTAACAATCCAGTCTCCACTGTGGGAAAAATACAGAAGTAGTAAAATAGAGTTACATCAATGGGCATGCAATCTAATTGAAGGGACTGAAGGGACATGACAAAATCAAATGAACCAAGGCAAGGGAGAATTCAGATGAATATCTCGGATAACAATAGATAACCTGTGTGCATGAACTGAAAGCTCCACGGCAGTTTAAAATTGAGAACTAAAGTGGAACGTTTCAGGAACCACTCAAGATGAGAAAACTTTACTTTGGTGTCAGGCATAAATACGGCAATTTACTGTGAGGAATTCGCCAGACGTGAC
>PVIY010023497.1:0-39271 GCA_004026745.1 Myrmecophaga tridactyla | reverse complement strand
AAACGGATGCAATTAAGCCTCATAAACCTTTGTGTAATGCTTCCTGTCTAAATAGGACTGGAACTAAGCAGGAACAGGCACAGGATGTTTTCAATAACAGCAGGTAGCTGGCTTGAATTTAGTCGGCCTGAGGTTACACAGCTACGAACAACAGCGCCTGCTCCCAAGCCCGGGCCTTCCGGCCCAGGGCACTGTGGTTTGTGGTTTGGCGCCACAGTCTGTGCCAGGAGAGGTGCTCTCTGCGCATGGGGCGCCAGCCCGCTGGGGGTGGGAGTCCAGCAGGACCCAGGACCTTCCCCAGAGGTCCCTGGAGAAGATACACTCAGTGGCACCCTGTCTTGGTGAAAGGTCTTGTCTTCCTCACCTGGGTAAGAACTGACTCTGATCAGCTTTTTGTGCAAATCTGGCTCAGGAGCTCTACATTTTGTGAGCATTCATGAGCTGAGGCTCTGAGCAATGCTGCCTGTGCCGTCTTCCCGCCAGCCTCTTGGTGTCTGTGTTTGGGTACTGTCAGTCCTGCCCAGGTGGGTGATGTCTGGTGCCGTTCTTGAGAGGCAGGGCTCGGCATACAGATCCCAGGGTCCCGCAGATTTCAGGGGCACTGGTAGATGTGGTGATTATAATTCCCATCTTCACTCACGGTAACACATTTCTGCTTTGCTCTTCTGGAAAAATTCCTTGTTTCGACACAGACAATAGTCTCCACCCTACCCCACCCCCATATAAAAATCTTCCTCACTATATGCTCAGGAAATACAATGTCTGACCCTCCGTTAGGGGCTCCGCCTGCTCTGTATGCCCCATGTAGTAAATGCCCCTGAGCTGCTAGACTCCAGCCATGACCCCACGCCCTTCCTCCTGACCCTGACTCTGACCTAAGCCCGCTCCTGGATCCCTTGGAAGAGCCTCTCAGACTTGGCCGTGTGCCTTCCCCAGGAAGCCCCTGCCCATGCCGACCCTCCTCTGTCAGGACAAGCCTGAGCCCCAGGACTAGTCGGGGGTGACAGTGAGTGTTGACCGAAAGGTCGGGGCAATGCCATTGGACTTGGCCGAGTAACTCCAAGCCCGGCCTGGGCGTCGCTGGTGCGCCAAATGGCCTGCAGCCTGGGGAGGGCGGCTGCCCCCCAGCCCTAGAGCCCCGGCTCCCTGCTTCCTGCATGCCTTTGCCCCGGGGAGCAGTGATGCAGTGCTTTCCTGTGCCCAGTTTCCATGAACCTCCAGCCACCCACACCACAGCTGACCAGGGCCCTGGCGTCGACGCTCCCACTCAAGATGGGCCAGGATAAGGCGAGGTCAACCGTTCACCCCCCATGCGGAAAGACAGGGTGGGGGCAGGCAGGACAGACACCCGAGCCCAGGCCCGGGGGGATGGGGAGCTTAATGACCGACAGACAGGGGTCTAGTTAGAAGAAGATGGGTTAAAAAGAAGAAAGCCCACGTGAGGGACAAGTGGCCATGGATAAATTAGGGAGGTAGAGGCTGGGGCTCTGTGCAGGGTTTGTGCCTGGTTATGGGTTTGTGCATCTTTCTGTGCATACACCCCGAAGAGCTCTTTCTTGGGGCCGGACTCTTAACACTTACCATACTTGACCTTTCTGAGCCTCAGCTTTTTCAATTGCAAAGTGACATTTACAGTTGCCTTGACTCCTTTCAGGGTGGTTATAAAGAGAAAACAAAACAATATGTATGAAAAGGTTTGGAAAACTATGGGCTGTTATACATAGACAAGTGGCACCGTTGCTGCTACTGGCACTACCATTCTCTGCTATGACAACCACTAATATCTACCGTAGAATTTGGGTGTCCTATAGTAGAAGTGGTGCAAAAAGAAATTTGGGGCCAATCTCCTTGATAATAGGAAAATCAAACATAGCCATTTCAGAACTGATGTGATGCCAACCACGTGCTCAGTGCTGGACCCCAGCACCCAGGTAGGGAAGATGCAAACAGGTCCACCTGGGGGACGTACCATCTAGCTGGGGGTCAGACTGACCAGCCCTTGTGAAATAGGAGCAAGAGCTAGAAGAGAAAGCAACTCCTGGGTGGGTGATCATTCCCCGTTTATCAGCAACATGAGAATCACTAAGCATGCTCTAGAGACCCACAAGGAAAGATGCTCCAGGGAATATGCCATAGATTGGAAGGTGGTTTCTTGTGGTCCAGGTGATGGGAGAGCATCAGAGAAGTAAGTATGCAGTAGTGTGCATTGGTTAGGAAGGTCAGGAATGGCATTTGCCTGCTAGAAACAGAGACTGAAATAACTACCTCGAGCAAAACAGAGGTTTGTTTTAATTTTTCTCACATAAAGAAATGCAACAGGGCATGCACGGGTTGTTCGGTGGGAGAACATCGCCTGCCATGCTGAGACCCAGGCTCGATTCCCGGCCCACCCACCTCCCCTCCCCCCAAAACAAGTGTGCAATAGGCAGTCCAGGGTTGTGGCGGCAGCTCCATGGTCGTCCGAAGATCAGAGTCCTTCTGTCTTTTTGCTTTGCCATCTTTAGCTTTTGCCTCATGGTCACAAGCTGGCCACTTCAATGCCAGCCATCACATTCTAGAAAGCATCACATACTAGATGGCAAAAAAGGAGGAGGGCATAAGGGTTGCCTTGTGGCCAAGTGTGTAAATAGGCCCACTTTTAAAGAACTTTCTTACAAGTCTGCTTGCAATTCATGGAATATATCTATGCACAAAAGGCCGGGACATGTGGTGTTTTAGTTGGTACATCGCTGTCCACTGTTCAGGAAGACAGTGGGATGGATGCTGGTGAGCAACTAGCAGGTTCTACCTAACCTTCTAAAGTGCCTCTTCCGAGGAGTCAAAACCAAGGGCATGTGCAATATATGAAAGCGTCTCATTGCCTACCACATACAGAGTGCTTCTTGGTGCTTCAGAATCGTCCATTGCAGACTTAGCTGTAACTCCAAATCCCTAGCTCCCTCAGGGCCACGGTGTCACCCAGGATCCCTTGGAGGCCCCTCAGGCTCCAGGCATGGTTAGGGCTGTTTGGGCAACAGCTGAACATGTTTCTGCACCAGTGGGGACCCCACTTAGTTCCTCGAGGTTCCTGGAGGACTGGCTGTGTTCTCGGAGATGAAAAGGGGATAATTAAAATGCCTGCACGTTAAAGGAGAAGAGAACAACTCCCAAAATTAATAATTTGTCAGCTCAATTTGGAAAGTCATTGGAATATATATATAAACATAATTCTACAGTTCTTCCCGGGAGATCATGGGAAGGGCAGGAAACAGCCTCAGGAAGAATAAAGCTTCTGTCCAACAACCTAATTTTCCCTTCCCTCAGCCCACCGGGCAGGCCTACTCCGTCAGGGGAAATGAAATATGATGTGCCTTGGCTTGAATGAGGCTCTTTGGATTTGGTTCCTCTTGAGAAGGCAGCAGATGCTGGGGGAAGATGGCGCGGCCTGCTCCACCGTGCGGTGGGCATGTAACCAGTTCACTGAGAATGGGTTCAGTGAGAACTCTGAAGTGGCACAGTGTGTAGGGCAGAGGGACAGAGGACGAGCTGCTCCCTGCTCCTGGCTCCCATGGCACCAGCAGAGAAACCCGGAGCTGCTTGTCCCATGAGTAGGTAGCAGCTCATTCTCCTGGATCATAATTTCAGTTCTCAAATGTATTTCCTTCAAGGAAGCTCCTTAGGAAGATAAGCAAATTATTCCTGCCTCAAGTTCAACCCAGTATGACGATCCCTGAACCACAGTTCACCTATCACGCACCCCAATTTTCTTTTTTATCCCATTTATTATTGAAATATATTAAAAATATTTGCTGTGCTTGCTTTGGTTCTTTGTACATTCTTGGCGTGGACCAATACCTTGGACACTCGGGGATTATTTAATATAAACTTTTCTAATTTCCCCGACTTTTCACAGCCCCTTTCACCCGCCATCCCCCATTATCTTGTCTGCCAATCCCCTGTTATAGATTTTATTAACAGTGCTTCCATGACCTTTTCTGCAAAAGGTATTTTAAAATGCGATATATTAACTTACAAATCGAGCAGCAAAGCTCTAACATAGTTTCAGCCAAGTGAACTTTTCATGGGGTGAGAGGAAAGGCTGTTCCAGCATGGTGGCTGTAGCCTAAAATTCCAACATCCTTGGAATGCACCTGCCAGATTTCCACTATGAGTGTCCAAAATGAAATGGAAAGTAACGTAAATTTCCTTAAGGATTTCTTCCAAAGTGCTTCATGAAATCAATACTTTTGGTTCAAGTGGAAAAAGCCATTTGGTGGAAGCCCTGCATAATGAAGTGCCCAGTATAATTGGGAGCATTTTCCTGCCAGTGCTCACTTCAGCAGCTTTCTAAGCGCCTTCTGCGGGAGGGAGCCCACCAGAGCCATTGCAAGCAGCCGGTTCATATTCGATGCTGATGCTGTGTTTGGTTCACAAATTCAGTGTTTGTTAAAAATGTTCAAACAACGATGAAGGTCACATGAAGAAGTGATGTATCCATGAAGTTTTCAGGTGGACCCCGTGTGGACTTGTGTGCACTGTTAGACTAGGGCGTGCTTATATTCTGAAATAAGCCAGTGTAATCTCCCATTTATGCATTTGCATCCATTTAGATGCCACTGTTGGTTTTTCTATGAAGGATCCAAAGACAAATTATATTATAAATCATCATTTTGAGCACACCAAGTTTTAAATTTTTTCTGTTTTATTTCCTTATCATTTTTCTTCTTGTAACAGGTATTTGTGTACTATAATGATTTATTGTGGCTCCAGAATATTACCTTCTAATGAAAGAGAAATATTTCATGTTTAAAAAGAAATGAAAAAAACATTTGGTTATCCACAGTTTTAAAACATTAGTTAAAGCTCTTAAATGTTCACTTGGGCTTTGAAAGGTTTTCAAAAGTAAAGATTATAAATGAACACTGTGTTTGCAAGCTCCACTCTTCTCTCCTTTTGGGAAATTCTCATTGTGGTATAAATGACATTGCACAAAAGATTTGCTTCTCCTTAAGACTTTCTAGACCTCAGGGAGTTCCTACAGAATAGGACAGGTTTCCAGCATTACCTAAAAGGCTTAGTAAGATCAGAACAAGCTAGAGATTGATGTTCCATTAGGTATGGGCTTAATTTGGTCTTTTAGAACTTTCAGGAAAGGAAAGGAAACTAGCAGTTGCGAGGTGGGCACTCACCTATTTCCTCACTTCATTCATCCTCCTGGAAGACATGTCAGGTGGACATCTTTGTTGCTATTTGGCAGGGAGGAGACGGAAGCTCAGAGAAGTAACTACCTCTCCCAAGATCACATAGCTAGAAAGTGCCGGAAAGTTCTGTAATTTAAAGCTCAATCTACTGGCCTACAAAGCCCTTACTGCTATAATGTGCCATTGCCAGAATTTGTTTTAAAATTTCATCTTGCGTATATCAAACAGGGATAAAAATTATATCCAGATTTTCAGTGCAGTTTGTACATGAAGTAAAAAATAAAAGTGAAATCTCATCTCAAGTACTTGCTCAATGGCAAGTGGCTTTTGAACTTTTTTGACTGCAATCCACAGTAAGATGTCTATTTTCCCTTGTGCCCCAGAACACACACATGTACTCACACACACGGACGCAAACCTGAAACAAAAGGTTCATGCAACGATAGTCATCTTCAGGGAGTGTGATTGATTATATTCGCTTCCTAAAGCTTCTAAACAAAGTACTGCAAACTAGGTGGCTCAAAACCACAGAAATTTATGGTCTCACAGTTCTGAGGCTGCAAGTGTGAGACCAAGGTGAGGGCAGGCCATGCTCCTTCTCAAACCTGTCAGGGAAGTGCCTGCCTGCCTCTCCCAGCTGCTGATGTTTGCTGGCAATACTTGGTGGCCTTGAGTTGTTGCTACAGCACTCCAGTTTGCATCTCTGTCTCTAACTTAGCCCTCACCTAACCCTAACCTGTGTCTGTCTTTGTGTCCAAGTTTCCCTCTTCTTAGAAGGATGCCAGTCATACTGTATTAATGCACATGCTACCCGACTATGACCTCATACGAACTAATTCTGACTGCAGCATCCCATTTCCAAATAAGGCTGCATGCTGAGTTACTGGGCTTCAAACTCGGGTGCACAGTTCGGCCCTTAACACCTTTTGATATATATTTTTTATTCTACTCTGTTCTATTTCATTCTTACATTCTTTAATAACGCTGGCTGTGATCACTAAATGAATTTCCTGGTTCGCAAATGTGTTTGTGACCTGCAGTTTGAAAACTACTGGGTGAGGGGTGTTTGCTTCGACTGCTCATGCCTCTAATTCAGAAGAGGCTTCCTCTGGCCGACAGGAGTCCTGGGGGTCAGGTTGAAGGTCAGCACAATGGTGATGCAATGAAACCAACTACTGACCATGGGATGGGACAGGAGGCCGATGGGGCCTGGGGGCAGATTCGGGGCTGCAGGAGGTGCAAGGGTTGTAGGGCCTGTCCCGGGCTGCCGGCCTCATGAGTGAGAAGGGCTCCTGGTTAGAGCTTGCCCTTCAGCTGCCGCTAGAAGATACAGGGAAATATAAGCAGTCTTAAATCACTGTGCACATGGCATTATTTTGTGAGTTTCAGACTTTTTTTTCCCCTGTGAGACTGGAAAACACTTTGAGGGCAGGGACTGTATCCAATTATATTTTAGTTGTATCTGTATTCCCAAATCCATGCACAATGCCTGACACATAAATAGATAAAGCATAAAGAAGCGTTTGAGTAAAGGAAAAATACTTATTATTTCTAGTTCAATCTCCAATACTGTGCCAGTCAAATCTCCACATTCAGTGTAATATCCTGTCTTCTTTCCTGATTTTTCGTGTTGCTCTGAAGAAGTTTCTCTCAGCACTATAATGAGTAAATTGGGGCCTGAGATCTGAGATCTGTTTTGCATCAGGTCATCCCAAAGCAGATGTTCTCACTTGTTTCTTACTCTGAAACTGGGTTTATTCAGGAGTCTGAACATGGGGGCTTTCTTCCCTCTACTCTGCTGCAGACTAGAAGGCTAAAATGGGGAATTATTTACAGGAAAGTGTCACCAGAATGATCAGATGATATGCTACATAGAATCATGGAAAACTTGAGGCAGTCAAGCTCGTCCTGGATTGTGTAGACAAATGGATGTGTGTGTAGAAATAAAACTTAACCCTCACACTAGCGTGTAAAGCAAATTGTGGTAAGAGAAACCACCACAAACATGCTTTTTTCATATGCATTAAGAAAACAGAGATTTAATGTGTGAGAAGAGGGGAGTTTGGATGAGAAAAAGGAGATTTCTACTCAGCAAAGTCAAAATACTACTTAACCAAAAGCAAGTCAGACCAAACTCTACCTTCAGCCAACCTTGGTCCCTGTTCTGGAAGCTCAGCCTTTGGCATAAGGAGATTTTTCCAGAATGAAACTCATATTGAGTGACTGAAAAATTCCTCTCCTGTTGTCTTGTCCCTAATCTGCTAAAGACCTAGAGGGGTGGAGAATGAGGGTAGACAGGCAGAGATTATCCTAACCACTGCTGGCTCTGCCACCTGTGATGTGCTCTCCAGCCTAAAATCTTGCCCCAAATGCTTCTCAATGCTTAGAAAATAAAGAACTGGAAGATATAAATTCAAAAAGGAACACACAAAAATTTTAAGTGTTAATATATTTTCTTATGAAGGGCATAAAAAGATACTCAAGCTTATTTGCAAGAGATTTGTTGTCCTAATAATGTGTTAGAAATGTTTAATGCAAAGAGAATATTCAGGTGTATCAAAATGGCAAGAACTGTAAAAACACAAGAGCTCAGCCAGGGTCTATAAAGATTTGGAATTAAGGAAGATATCCAAAACACAAATTTAATACATGCGTCCACTCAGTAATATGTAGCCAGTAATTCTTCCAAATAATGAGCTTACTTCTTCCCTGTTGGAAAGGCATATACATTTAATTCTGGGATTACTTGGAGAAACAGATACCTATGAATCCCCATTAAGTTGTGGATAGACACTCAAGTCCCTAATATCTGAAATCGTATATGTTTAGAATAATGAAAAATAAGGTACACAGTTTTTGCCAAGGGAAAGATTCATGCTGTCTTCCATAGTCTGGAAATTGCAGGAAGCAGCTGCCCAGCCAGCAGCTGTGTCCCCATGCCTCCTCGTCTCTGGTGGAGCAGTGATGGGCTCTCACCAACAGAATACGAGCAGAAGTAATGGGATGCTTTACTAGGCAAAGGAGGTTCAAGTGAGCGAGGGGAGGTTGGAGCCTGCAGGTGGCCACTGAGTGACCATATGTAAGACTGACCACCAACCAGGAAAACTGACATTGCACTTGATGGTAATGAGAATTGAAAATTTACTGTTTAGACACTGAGATTTCATGGTTTATCTGTAGCTGATACAGTGGTATTACTTTAATAAATACTACTGGGCATGTTAGAAAATAAAAATTATGTTGAATGTTGCTCTATAATTTCAAGTTGTGCTAAATTCAGCTAATTTTACAGCATTATCTGTGGGCAACGTAGCATCTTTGGGTTGGGTTTACATCAGTCAGATGGGGAATGATTTCTGTTTTCAATAAATAGTAGGGAACAGGATGAAGAAATCGATTATTTTTCTATTTCCAGAAGCTGAAATACCTACGTCCCCTTGTCACATGAAACCCATGACTTTCTCTGCTGACCCCTCTGGTGTTGTTTTGTTAATTTTACTTGTCATGCTGTGACTCTTTTGATCATCATGGCCATCCTGTGCTCCATGATCAGCATGGGTTTCTTTTCATTACCGTTATTTTAAACTGTTTCTTTCACTTATGTCAATTGAAGAGAAGATGAATTGTAATGATAGACTGGAATTTACTTCAGAGTTGTGTAAAGAAATCATCTGCAGGATATTGTTTGAACACTTAAATGAAATATCAAACCCTTTATGGCTGTAGAGAATGGTTCCTATGAGGGGGCTCCTTGTGCTTCCTGATGTCATCATGGATTCTCTGAGCTACAAATCAGAGGTAGAAATCCTTGTGGGAAAGGCGAAGAGTCTGTGGGGAGAAGAGCAGGGTTTACTGTGAACCAATTAATTAGGTTCCAGATAGAATTAAAGTAATAACCAGGGAAGAGTGGAGGGGAAGAGAGAGAAAGGAAGGGAAGAAAGAAGGGAGGAAGAAGGAAGGCAGGTTAAGTGAGAAGTTAAGATGGGATAAGGTAGGAAGGCAGGTAAGAGAAAGGAAAGAAGAAAGGAAGCAGGCAAGGAAGGAAGGGAGGGAAAGAAGAAGGAAAGAAAGAAAGTAGAAGCAGAAAAAGAAATCTAGACGTCATATGGTTTGTATGGTATGTGAATGTATCTGAAGAAAATTGCATTTAAAAAAACTTTTAAAAAAGGAAATCTGGGGTAGTGGTTCTCAAAGTGAGTGCCCTGGACCCGCAGCATTAACATCACCTGGAAACTCATTAAAATGCAAATTCTAGGGCCCCACCCCAGACACACTGAATAAGGAACTTTGTGGGTGGGACCTAACCATTTATGCTTCGACAATCCCTCTAGATGCTTCTGATGCACTGTCAAATTTGAGAACCTCACCTCTAGAGGTTGGTGGATACAAGACTGTAAACCAAAGGGTCAACATCCTCAACCCCTGATCATCTATCATAGAGGAAGACTTGTGCCCATGGAAGATCAGTCCAGTCCACTGAAGAAAAAATAGGAGTCCTTATGAACCACAGCACGAAAACAACATGTGAGCGTACCATGTGTACTGGTGGATGTGGGGTTGGTGGTGCCTGCCAGAAGAAACCGCAACTGTATTTCAGAAAACCCCGAAGGTTGAGTAGGAGGCTGAAGTCTTCCTTAAGATGAAGGCCATGTCTTTGGAAAGAAAGGAAGATATAGGTTATGATTAATTGGCAGCTTAAGAGGATTGAGCTGTTGGCCTGAGGTTAACCAGTGAGAATCCATAAAAGTTTGAAGACCAGAATTGCAGAACAGTTTCTTCTCCAGCACTTTAGTAGGAGTAAGTCTAGGATAGATGATAAAATAATCAGATGGATTTATAGGGTGCAGTTATGTCCAAACAGCCTTCTTTCTTGGTGCACCCCCCCTTGGAGGATGACTCCAGCTGTAGAAGCCAGCGTTTTTTCCAGGCTCTTCTTGGACAACTCTTCTGTTGGTGACTTGGAGGGCATGGAGATGGCAAACTTATCAAATAAGCATGGTCGCAGCTGGGGGGGGGGGTGCGAAATTTTTCCTTGCCAGAATCAGAAATAAAGACAAATTGCTTTATTAGATGGTTAAAATCAGCAAGTTGAAATATTAACATAGAAACGACAAAATACTACATTCAGATATAAACCAGCGATTGTGTGACACCAGTTACCATAACAAGAGTGGGGTTTAGTTGCATGCAGACCCAGGCGAGCTGTGACAGTACCCTTAGTCTCCCTCAATCGACAGGCGACAAGGTCCCAAAGGGGCAGGGCGTGCGGCCTGGACCCTGTTCTGGCTGGGCGCCATCTGGAATGTGAAGGGAGCCTTACCACGAGGAGTGGTGAAAAGACTGGCACCCCTACAAGACGGAGACCAGAAGGCAGAGCTCTGCAAATCTTTTGGAGTGAGAAATGCACACTAGAAGTAGGGTGCTTATTTGGCCTATAGTAATAAAACCTCGTCAGGTATTTTTGGTATGATTTTCAAGTAACCTCACAGCTACATATGAAGGGAGTAATTTACCCAAGAGACAGAACTGGAATCAATGAGAAGAAGTTGCAGAAGGAAAGGTGTTAGTTCAGCATAAGGAGGCCACCCCTTAAACGGTATGACAAGGAGAGAGTTGACCTAAGGACCCGGAAAGGTATGTCCAGGAAATGACTCTGGCAGGAGCTGAGTGCCCATATCTAGACGGAGCTCCTGTTGAGCTGGGATGTTGAGTCTAGTGACCTCTGAGCCAACTCCTTCCATGCTGGGCCTCCAGTCTGCAAGACTCTGTCTGGACGTATTCAATAGGTCCTTTTGTACATCTCTTGACTCCATGAGTGCTTTACCCAAACTTGGGTAATAGTAATTTTATAAAACAAAACATGATGCTGAGCTAAGGGTATGTGTTCGATTTTACTTCCATGCTTTGGCACATACTCAACTTGTCATACCCTTTCTACTACATTTTCTCTTGTTACCTGCTACTTAAAGATTTGGCTCGGGAACAGTTTCCTCCATGGAGCCTTCTTTAAGGAAATCTGCACTGACCTTCATCATACCACTTATTATATGGAATTACAAATGTCTGGCTCCGCCATTAGACTCTGAACTCCTTGAAGGCAGGGATCCTGAACCTATATATCACACAAACACAAAGGAAGGACCTTGGCTGGCAGTAGTGTCGGCTTCTCTGTGTGTCAAAAAGACTGAAGCTAAAAGACTTTTCCAGGAAATTATAATCATACTTATAAATTGAACTAGTGAGTTTTACTTTATCATCATCAGTTTGTAGTCTTAAATCACAGTGTTTCGAAGGAGGAAAAGAGAAGAAAACTTTACTAGCTAATTGCAGTATTGATTATAGCAGGGAACCAATAGTTTGTATCCCAAAATAAGATCAATATAAATACAGTGGCATGTTTTAAAAAAATGTCCTCTGTAAAGGAATACTTCCGTAACTATACCTATAGGGAAAGGGAGGATACAGAAATTGAAATTAGGCTTCTCTGAATGTGCTTTGAAGAACTGACTTTGGAACCATGAAAATATATTTTACCTATTCATAAAACTGAATAATTTAAAAACATTTAAGAAAGAAATTCTCAAAAGTTGAAGGCAAAATGAAGCAAATGAATGTAACTTTATACTGAGTTGGTGGCATAATCACATGGGAAGAAACTATTTCAAGTAACTTTAAAAAATAATTATTTGTCTAGTGGGATATAGTCTAAGGACAAAAAATATCCTAAGCTGTTCTCAGCAATCAATTCTGCTGATGTTTCTCTAAAACAATTGTATATACATTGTGGGATAAAGCAAGAAAGTGCTTATGTTGATGTCTTTGGGAACTGAGATTTTTGGCAAAGTTGAAATACTAAATTTGGAATGGGGAATATGATGATTTTTTTTTTTACATGGGCAGGCACCAGGAATCGAACCCGGGTCCTCGGGCATGGCAAGCAAGCATTCTTGCCTGCTGAGCCACTGTGGCCCACCCAATTTTATCTTTAAAAAGGATGTCCTGTTGAGCCTGGCCCTGGCATCATGGGATTGAGAATGCCTGCTTGACAAAAGGTGGAAATAAAATGAAACAAAATAAGGTTTCAGTGGCTCAGAGATTTAAAATAGAGTCCAGAGGTCATTCTGGAGGTTACTCTTATGCAAGCTTCAGCCAGGTATTGCAAATTGCCATGGTATGCCAAGCCCTAAAAAACAGTATTCCTGAAAACCCTAAAGAAAACCCAGGGCTCTACCTAAGATTCTATAAAGGTTTTACTTAGGTTTATTTTTAAGAAACTTAAAACCTCCAGATTGTTCCTATGCCAGATAAGCCCTGAACTTCAGAGGTACCAGTCTCTCCAAGAGCATCAACCAGTAGCATTCCCTACCCCATAACGTGGATCCCCCTTTTCAACATAAAGGGCTTAGACTGGTCATTGCCCAGATATACCTGAAGATTGAGAGAAGAATCAAATGAGAGGGAGGAGTTCTAACAGAGAAGTTAGGATTTAACCCATGATTATGACTACTGAATCATTACATAGATATCTATTTTTAGCTTCTAGAGTATTAGAACAGCCAGAAGGAAAT
Organism: Myrmecophaga tridactyla; assembly: GCA_004026745.1. NCBI lineage: Eukaryota > Metazoa > Chordata > Mammalia > Pilosa > Myrmecophagidae > Myrmecophaga > Myrmecophaga tridactyla. The sequence goes on along the minus strand of PVIY010023497.1, from coordinate 26,523 downwards.
ATCTGAAATTGTGGAAGTGTAACACATACTATACTTTGAAATTTGCTGTATAACTACTTGTTAAAGTGAACTTTGAAATGTATCACTTATCTGCACAATAAAAAAAGTTTAAAAAAAGATATATATATATATGTCACAATACAAAAAAAAATGTTTTTTAAAAAAGGATGTCCTTGTGAAAAGGCCTAGAAATAAGCACCAACCCAGAAACAGACTCCAGAGGTTTGGAGCAGGTTCTGTGTAAGGTGAGGCTGGAGCATCTAGTTACTCCAAAAAAGCAAAGAAGCTGTGAGACGCCAGTGAGGGCTGGTCATACTCAGCGGCCAAGGTCAAGAGGCCCCCCTAGTTAAAAATGAGATTTGGAAATCAGTAATGATAGTAACTGTGATGGACTGAAAAACTTCAAAACTATTTAAGTCCATGGATTCCTAATATATATTTTTAAAAAGGACTTGTAATCTTTGGACAATACCAGGGAAAATATTAAATATGAAGTTGTGTAAAGCTTCCAAATAAACAATTTTTTAAAAGATTTTTAGTGAGAAGCTTGAGTTGCATTCATGAACAATATATCTTTGATATCTGGTTTTAAAATGCTTGAAATGACTCCATTCAGTCTCCATCAAGACTTTTAATGATAACCTCTTCAAATATTTGAAAATTACCCTTGACAAGAAGGTATTTGCATAAGTAGGTGGTCACAAATGTCAAAAGATTATTTTTTGCTTTTTTTCACAGTTGAGAGAAACTTCTTTCTTGCCATAAAGAGGAATTCAGATAATTCGATGTCTTTAAATTATACTTTAAGGGCTCAGTGTTTCTTTAGGTTAACAGCTCTTACATTTCTTTGACAAATGTATTGTTGAATGTTTTTTGTGATAATGTGAATGGATTTGGAATCCAATCCAATGTTTTTCATATCAGGCACTTCTGTAAGCCTGCTCAGATGCTGCTTTACCCATCTTAATAATTCTTCATTCGGGTCCAAATGCTGGCTCCTTTAGAATTATAAAATTATTTATATATTGCTAGTTATCAATTTTCAACTTCATAACAAAGTTGAGTTTTTGCTTTGAACCCACATATTTTATACATACATGTTAATATAGTTTCACACAGTCGCAGTTATCTGCTGCATTCATTTGGGTGCTCAGAAATTTGAGTAAGCCATTTTGGATGGCACATCTATCCTTCAACAAATGTTCAAAGTGAAAACTATTCAGCAAAAGTAATAACAACAAGGATAACTGTTTGTTCAGCTCACAGATTCCTGCAAAACTCTTGGGCAGCCAGTGTACTTCCATTTGAAATAGTCAAGAGTGGTGCTCTGACTCCATTTCTTTCACAAAGCAAAAAACAGGTGAGATTGTCATGCCTTGGATTTCATTAGGTTTACTATTTCAAGAATGTCATTTAATGAGGAATTCAGCTCTATATGCCACCTATTACATCTGACCGTCTCTGTGAATTGAAATAGCCTATTTCTTCAATCTCAGGCTTTTCAGATTCAACTCCTGTTGCAGAGCATTTGTAACTTTCTGTCTGCATTGGCATACAAAACCTACAAATCTGTTGTGTAGAATCTTCTGTATTTCAGAGTAATCATTTAGCCTTCACTGTCCCATCCCAGTCATCTGGTTTGTAGAGGACGCTGTCCCTGTCCATTTCTGTCCTTCTGGGCAGTGTCATCAGGCGCCTGCTGAGCCTCACTGAGCCCTCGCTGCCTCCCAAGGTGACACCTCCTGGCATGGGGCAGCCCCGGCGAATGGCTGGCTACCAAGGCTCCCTTGCCTCCATTGGAGGCAGCTTGGAAGGTCAGGGTCAGCAGAGGCCTCAGTCGCAGCCACGCGCGGGGGTGGGGTGGGGGCTTCTCCTCCCCCCAGCCCTGGCTTCCTCACTTCCTTACTAGGGTTCCTCTGAGCCCCATTAAAGCTGATGAACGCAGCCCTCTGCCTCCAGAGCCTGTTTCCTGGGGTAATTTTATGTGCTAGCCACTTGTTTTGAGGCATCCAAACTATCACTATATACCAAGTGCAGTTACTGCCATCAGTATTCATCAATCTGCAGTGAAGATGGGTTTGATTTAATAATTGACTGGACCGAGTTTGTCCTGGGTCTCCGGGCATGTCCACCCTGCACCCCCCGCAGCACTCTTCAGGCCTGGTGACAGCCCTGCTCCGAATCCTGCACATCGGACGCCGCTGCGGCTCCACCAGAGGACAGAGCCTGAGGCTGCAGGAGTTCTGTGTTAAACGCAGCTCACCGTGACTGGCGTCTTATACTGAAACTCATCCATCCCCGTGTTTCTATTCGTCTGTGGTGAGAACTGAGCTGTTCCGGCTATGTCGAATTTAAGACAGAATGAGGTCGTGCTTGGCGTGTGCCAAGAAATGATCTGCTGAACACAGACTGTGTTGTGCAATGAAAACCAGAAAGGAACCTAACCCTGGCGCCTTCCCAAAGGGCCTCACTTCAGTGCTGACTTCGGGGAAGAAGTGCCCCTAGGTGCTGATCCGAGGCCCCCGGAGGCCACGGCTCAGGCAGTGCGGAAGCTGCGGGAAACCTGGCACTGCGACCACGCCTGGACCTCCACTTTACTGCAGAATAATCTCCAAGACACAGCCCTTCTGTTCGTATCCAGAAGGGGCTGGCTGTGTAACCCCCAAGAGTTGGGCCCTTCCAGCCGTCACAAGCCTTTTCTTTGAAATGCTGTCAAGAAAAATTGGCTAGCTGTTGTCTTTTTCTCATCTGAGAGAATTTTTTAATTCCTTTTCTCACAAGTTGTGAGTCACTTCTGACGACAGTAATTAGGAAAAAGAGAAAAGGGGGGACCGGGAATAGAATGAGGGCTGAGAAGAATTGGGAACTTTTACAAATAAAGGCCTCTGTGATCTCAGAACCGCGGTCTTGTGACTCTGGGGCTGGGCAGAGCTGAAGCATGAAGCCGCGGGGTGAGAAGGGAAGGGCCTGCCTTCTGCACCGCGCCAGCAAGGTAGGGACAGCTGCCCAGGGTTTTCAGACATGGCTGTCACTTGTTTCTCCAAGACCCTGGAGGGTCCCAGAGAGGCGCTGACCAGGATGCAGGACAGAGCCCGGAAAAGGAACACCTCACACAGGCATCACGTTGCTGCAAAGCCAAGCCAAGTGCAGGCGTCTGACCGACAGCGCAGGAAAGGGGGAGTGCCCAGGTCTAGGGAGAGCAAGGGACAACAGGACATCATCGCCTGTTTAAAGTATGCAAAGTGCCATTTTATTTTAGCACATGGTTGCTGTGGTCTTACTCAGAGAATTTAACACTAGACGGGAAGTGTTATGGAACTCCAGAGCTGGTAAATGGGGCTCACAGCCCCCAAGAAGGAAGCCTGCGAAGAAGAGGATATGTTCCTCAGTGCCGCAGGATGTGGATTCTGAGAGAAAGGACACAGCAGGTTTCAAGTCTTCTCCCAGTTGCTTCTAATATTTGTTTTCCTCCCCTTTCCCCTTTCCTTCCTTTTTTCCTTCTCTCCTTCACAGGAGATGTATTGTCTATTGCTGTATAACAAACTGCCCCAAAACTTAGAGGTTCAAAACAAGCATTTCATTACATCTCATGACTTTGGGCTCAGGAACCTGAGCAGGGCTTGGCCGTGTGGCACCTGTGCAGGTCCTGTTGGCAGATGGGCTGACTGGTGGGGGGGGCAGCAGGCTGGACCCAGCTGGCACTGGCAATGGGCCCCCTGCACCAGCAGTGTGGCCGGCCACAGGGATTCCCTACAAGGCGACTCCGGGCTCCCCGAAGGAACAGCTCAGGGGGAAGAAGTAGAAGCTACAGCTTATTAAGACCTGCGTCATAGGCTTTTGGTCAGAGGAGTTGCAGAGCCTAACGCCTATGTCCAGGCCTCATGTCTCGACAGGGAGAGTGTCAGAGAGTTTGCAGCATTCTTTTATCAGTCAGATTTATTGAGCACAATTTACATAGAGCAAATGCTACCCTTTTTAGTGTAGAGTTCTGTAAGTTTTGATAAGCATATGAAGTCCACAATCACCACCACAATCGAGCTACAGACTATTTCTTTCATCCCCAGAATTCCTCTGTACTCAAACCCCCATCCTTGGGCTGTTTTATGCCCCTATAGTTTTGCCTTTTATGGAGTATCGTGTAAAGAGAATAATCCGTCTGCGCCTTTGAGCCACCTGTTTTCCCTTAGAGCCGCGCGTGGCGCGTATAAGGAGTTGGCTCCTGTTTGTCGCCAAATTGCGCTCCATTCCTTAGATGGGCCGCGGTTGGTTAACCCACTCACCAGGGGAGGGGCATCTGGGATCTTTGCATTTGGGACAATTATTAATAAATTTCTATAAATATTGCATGCAGATCTTATATGAAATCAAGTTTTCATTTCTCTTGTCTAAATACCTAGGGGAAGGATTGCCAGGTTACATGGTTACTGCGTGTTTCACTTTGTAAGAAACTACCAAACTGTCTTACCAAGCAGCTGCCCCATTCTGCATTCTTATCTGAAACTATAAGCATTTCAGAATTCCATAAGGGCAGTGCATTTGTCAGCTATGAAAATGGCCTTGATAGCTGTTCAGCAAGGGAAATAAATAACCAGTGGAAAATAAAAAAAATGGCTGCCCTAGTGAAAGACAAAGAGAAATGTAGCCACCAGATGAATAAACCACATGATGATGGGCAGCAATACATATGAGAGGGAATGAAATTTCACTCTGTTTTTACATTTTCTTTCATTTAAAGGATAATTTATATTGAAACATGGGGTATATAATGGGATTGGGGTAGCATTCTAGATGAAACCCTGCTTTTTCTCAAATATTGTATAATTGAAAAAGAAATCCAAGATCTTTTACTTGCTGTCCTTCTCAGATCCACAGGAAAGGCTCACCTGTGGGACAAGAAGACAATCCAGTCCATTTCCTCCCTATGCATTAAAGAATTCTCAAGCAGAAAATCAGAAATAGCTCAATTCTCTTTCCCTATAGTCCCACTATTAGCTTCCAAAAATATCACACTGTCTTCATTGCTGTAATTGCCTATGAACCATGAGTGGCAGCTAAGGTTTCTTTTTTGTCTCTCCTCCCTACTGCATCTCGTGCCACTGTCACGCTGTCCGCCCGGGAGCAGTGCCTACCGCCCCCCCGCAGAACGTGCACGCTGAAGCTGTGAACTCCACCACCGTTCAGTTCCTCTGGAACCCTCCACCTCAGCAGTTTATCAACGGCATCAACCAGGGATACAAGGTTCTCGACCTTGGCTTATTGCTTAGAGAGACTGTTTTGTATACCACTAATCTGTGAGGCAAAGGGGGAGGCTGCCTGCTGCGGAGATCTTCATCTGGGTGGGGTCCTATCATCAGATGTGTGGGGTCAGAAATTCAGATTATTTATCAAAGGGATGGTTCTGCATAAGAGAGCAAATGTTTTTAGAAAGATGATTCATTTCTAAATGACCACTGGGAGACATAGCTTGGTTGATTGGAATCAGTATTTGTACAAACTACTTCTTGCCAGAAGGGAGTCCTCTCAGAAGAGCACAGATTTGGAGCAAAGGGAACTAGCAGCACTTGAGCAGTATTTCTGTCAAGTAAGAGTGGTTCTTTCCTTCCCTTGTCTGTTTAAAGAACGAAGACCAGTTGAGTCAAAGTACCTACCTGAACTGAATGAGACACAGACAGACCCCTACCATCCAACTTTTCTTTGTCATTAGTTAGCCAGAACAAGTTACCTTTGAAGAGGTACTTGGATGCAATTTCCAAATGTATAGTTTGTCATACCTTTTAGATTTTCTCCTGATTAGATGTGCGAGCCCACCTTAATTTTACCTACAAATACTTACAGATCTCCTTTAATGGCAGGTAAAGTCAGGGAAGATCTTTGTAGAGAAGGGGTTCCACCTCGTTTGCTGGGATCTTTGGTAGTTTTCTGATTCAGTGGATATTTTTTCCTCAGATGCGCTGGTTCATTTTTTTCCATTTGGATTCAACTTACTGTAAAGCACTTGTTATTCACTAGAAAACCAGACATACCTAGAAATTTGCCATTCCTTTTCTTTTCCCCAGAAGTATTTAATGTCAGAACAGTTTTGGAAAGAAAATATTGATCAGTCATGATAATTTTACCCTCTTAACTTCCCCGTCAGGTCTTACTGGCATGCTTAGAGTGCTCATTTGATGCCTTAGCTGCTGGCCTGATCTCGCTAAGTATGTTTTGTATCCTCCAGCATGTCAACTTTCAGATGTAATTAATCCTTGAAATGTTTGGTGTCAAATGAATTAAAACTCACACAAGAACATGATTTGCCAAAACATTAAAACAACTTTCCTTATAGTATGTTTATATATCTTAGCTCTTTGAAATTATAACCAAACTCCTAAAATCAATTTTGGGAAACAAGTGTTTATAAATTATAAATAATTAAGATTGTTCCCAGCAAATAAGGGGCTTCTGCTTGAGTCAGAGTAGGTGCCTATATAGGAAAAATATTTATATTTGTGTTGCATTGTATTGCTTCAGCTAAATAGCAGATGATGCCATCGTTTCCTTACTGTTCAAAAAGTGTATATTCTGTAACATGCTTAAGTGAAGCGAAGGTGAAGGTTTTAGGAATGTCTGTTTTCCAACATGAGTTCAGGTAGATATTTTATTTTTATATATATATATATACACACACACACACACGTATCAAGTAGTTATAAACATGCATATTTGTATATAATAATCTAGTATCTTTTAAACTCAACTCTTTAAAGGTGAGATTAAAGTCTTAATTACAATTTCCCTTGTCTTGAGAACACATTCGTTGCAAAGTGAAATACTGCCGCAGAGTTGAGAGGGAAGAAACAAAATTGAAAGGCTCCCTTTTCACCGTGTTCCTTCCCAGCTCCTAGCGTGGCCCGCAGATGCCCCCGAGGCCATCACAGTGGCCACCGTCGCCCCAGATTTCCACGGGGTCCACCATGGGGCTATAACCAGCCTGCAGAAGTTCACTGCCTACTTCACCTCAGTGCTGTGCTTCACCACGCCTGGGGATGGGCCCCGCAGCACACCACAGCTCGTGCGGACCCACGAGGATGGTGAGTATTCCTTCTCCTTACCTCGTCCTTAGCCCGCCAGCCGTAGGCCAGTCACCAAGGAGGACAGGTCCACTGTGGTGCCCAGCGTTGGTCTGGGGCCAAGATGCACCCGTCAGGAGACTCCACATCCTCGGGGCGCTCCCACCCTGCTCGCCCTAGGGGGCTGAGCATCAGTCACGCTTGGTAGAGGGTGGGGCTTGGGCTCTGAAAGGAAGCCCTGGCTAGAGGCAGGAGTGCTGAGGACTAGAGGTGGGGATTCTAGTCCCAGCTTTGTTCTTGCTGAACTTGCTTTTCCCCCAGATTTCAACATCTACTCCTTTCACCTCCTCCCTTAATGCCTCTTTGGGTCCCCTTGCCTTCCAACCCGCTCATCCCCTGACTTCCCAGAGCCACTTCCCTTGAGCCTCTAGCCGCCATCTCCATCTGGTCAATTCAAACCAGACCTTGCTCTACTCAAAGGCCAGCTGATTCTTATGGAAAACGTTATCTAATGAAGTTATCCTGAGAAAATAATCACAGATACTCACGAGGGTTTACATATAAGGAAGTTCATTACAGTTATTTGCAACTGCAGAAAGGGTTCAAGTGTTCAGAGAGGGGAAAAAATGAAAAAACTATGGAATGACAATATTACAAATATTTTGAAGTTATTAAAAATAAAAATATTGAGAGTCAAAAATTTTGAGAGAAAATGCTGACCATATAATGTTAGGTCAAAAAACAATATACAAAACTAAATGAGAAACAAATTTTATAAAATATATTTGTACAAAACTATGCAAGCTGAGAAAAAACCTTAGAGGAAGTATGTCAAGATTTTAATATTATCTCTGTGGAATGTGATTATAGGTATTTTAAATATTTATCTTTGTATTTTTCTGCATTTTCTAACTTTTATAATGAGTATGTACTCTTTTTATAACCAGAATTATGACTAGTATGAGTTTAAAACAAAAAACCCCACAAAAGCCTGGACTCGGGTCATGGTTGGGCGTTCTGTGCATATCTGAACTCGAGCCCAGCAATGCTGCAAGGCCCTGCTCCTGTTCGTGAATTCCTAGCTTCACTGTCCTCTCAGCACTCCCTGTTTCTTGCGCTGTTCCTCATCCCTCTTCCCTCAAAGGATAATGGGTCTGACCTTTTTCCTAAGGTCCTTGATCATCCTGTTCCCTTCTGTTTTCTGGTCCCTTTCCACAGTTAGCCGGCTCTGTTAGAGTGTTCATTTGATGGCTCCTTTCACTCTTTGCACAATTGGCTCCTTCCCCTTAGCCCAGCCCAAAAATGTGCTGAGATCCCCCTCACCCAAAATTGGCAACTTCCTGGCCATGCTGCCCCATCGAGTTGCCCAGTTAGCTTCTTACATCCTTTCAATATCAACTTTTTATTTTTACCTCCTAACCTCCCACACTCCCTAGGGCCCTTAGCAACCTGGCTTCCTCTTCACCCCTCTTCAAGAATCATCTTACCATTGACCTCCTGAACTCAAGGTCCACGTCACCTTGTGCCAGAGGAAGAATGGAACATGGCTTCTTCATCCTCTGAGACCATAGACCTTCCCAAAAGAAGAGAAAATGAAATTTATTTATTTTTGATTATTTGCTGATCTCAGAAATTCTTCCCATACCTTTGGTCTGGCATTTGCTTTTCTTTTCAACTGGACTTTTTATTGAGATAGCTATAGAATTCACACACAGTTGTAAGAAATAATAATGAGATCCCACGTTCACTTTTCTCAAACTCCCCCTATGGTAACGTTTGCAAAACTGTAATATAGTATCACAACCAGGTTATTGATATGGGTAAAATCCATGAATCTGATTCAGATTTCCCCAGTTTTATTTAACTTACTTGTGCATGTTTTTTTAGCTCTGTACAATTAATCACATATGCAAGATTTTGTATCTACCACCACAGTCAAGATACCTAAAAGTCCAACACCGTAAGGATCCCTCTAGTGGCCCTTTCACACCCTTTATTTCTTGCCAACCTGTGTGCCTTTTATTTCTTTTTCTTGCCTTGTTGCAGTGACTAGAATTTCCAGTACTTTGTTGAATCAGAGCTGTAAATGCAGACATCCTTGCCTAGTTCTCAGTCTTAGAGGGAGAGCAGTAGTCTTTTAACATTAAGATAATGTGGGTTTTTTGTAGATGCTCTGTATCAGGTCGAGATAACTCCCCTCCATTACTTACTTGCTGAGTTTTTCTCATGAATGAATGTTGGATGTTTCCCAATGCTTTAATGTCATCAATTGATATGATCATATGAGTTTTCTTGTTAAATTTTTGGTATGGTGGATTATATTGATTTTCAAATGTTGAACCTGCCTTTCATACTCACAGTAAATCCCATTTGGTCATGGTGTATAATTCTTCATAGATATTTTCGAATTCAGTTTACTAATATTTTGTTGAAAATTTTTGCATTTAAGCGCACAAGGTATCAACAGTGGTCTGTGATTTTCTTTTTCTGTACTGTCTTTGTCTGGTTTTGTTATCAGGGTAACACTGGCCTCATGAGATAAGTTTGGAAATGTTTCCTCCTCTTGTATTTTCTGAAACAGATTGTGTAAAATTGATGCCAATTTTTCTTTAAATGTTTGGTATCTTCCAGCCAAATCCTGTGGGCCTGGATATTTCTTTTTTGAGAGCTTTTTAATTATAAATTCTATTTATTTAATTGAGTTTATTTTATCTGGGTTGGGGTCAATAGTTTGTGGTTTTTGAGGTTTGAGTTTTTCTAAGTTACTGAATTTGTGAGTATAAAATTGTACTCTCTGGGGCGGGCCACGGTGGTTCAGCAGGCAAGAATGCTTGCCTGCCATGCCAGAGGACCCAGGTTCGATTCCTGGTGCCTGCCCATGTAAAAAAATAAATTAATTAATTTAAAAAATTGTACTCTGTTACTACCTTTTAATGTCTTCCAGGTCCATAGTGATAGTCCCTGTTTCACTTTTGACATTGATGATCCGTTTTGTGGTTATCAATAGTTATAGCTGATTCAGTCATAGGTTCACTCATTCATCCATCTATCCAGCATACCAGTGTACATACACACTCACAGAACTGTGAGTTTGCAGAAGGCCTGTTATGCAGGAGATAGCCAGCTGGGTTTTGAGGGGTTACAGTCAAAACCCAAAAACGGGTTAAGCATACCTTTACGGGTAGAGCTCACAGCCCAATCAGATATGACTTGGACACAGCTGAGGTCGTGACCCTGATGAAGGAGGTCTGCAAAAGTGATTGTGGTAGCCCAGTGAAGAGGGATAGTCTGTACCTGGGGAATCAGAAACGGCTTTTGGAGGAGGTAACACCTGAGCTGGATCTTGACAGATGAACTTCTCATGCCGAGAATGGGTGAGGACATTCCTGGTTGAGGAAATAGCATCCATCAAAGCCAAGACGTGTAAGAGTTTGTGAGAAAACATAAAGTGGTTAGAACAGCCGAAGCAGGATTATATGGATGGGTCCCTGTTTTAGAAAGCTCTGTCTGGAGGGTTTTGTGATGGATGGATGGGAGGTAAAGGTGAAGGAAGCTGGGAAGAAGGTAAAAAATTATGAGAGCCTCCACCCAGGCTGTGCAGGTAGCACTAAGGGAGGTTTTGGAGACATGCCATAGAGAAAAGTCAAACAGATTTGGGGATTAACTAGATTTGGGAGGAGAGGTAGAAGGAGTTATCTAGGGTGACTCAACACACTTTGATTTCTGTGACTGGTAGATAGTGATGCCAGGAACCAAACCGTGACTGCAGACGGGCAGTAGGTGGAGGCGAGTGGTTTGCACTGGACACACTGAGTGTCGGTGCCTGGGGGACACCTGGGAAGATGTGGGCGTTGGCTGGTAGAGAACCTGAAGAGGTAGATTTGTGAGTCCTAGGAACGAGCAATTGTGATCCTATTTTCCAGAACAATGTTGGGTGATAATATGTGCGGTCTAACCACAGAAAGGATATCAGATTTTGCTTTTCAGAGGACATTGATTAAAAAGAAAAAGAAAAAAAAACCTCTTCAAAACAAAATAAAAAACCCAGAAGACTTCTGATAGAATTCTTTACCAAGTAAGCTCTCTTCTTGCCAGTTAAAAAAACAAACAAACAAAAACTATGGGGAAACATATCCATAAAGCTCTGTAGCTAGGAAATAGAAAATTAAATGCAGTTAGACCCACCATTAGTAAATGAAAAGGATCCTTTCCTGGGAATTGAAAAACTGAGAAGCAGTATCACCCTTCTAGAATTTTCTAAAGGAACCATCATTTTTTTGACAGAAGGGCAGAGCATCCTTCTAAACATGGATTATTGCATTGAAAGGTTGAAGGTGGGGTTGAAGTCTGCTCTGGGCATTGAAAGAAAACACCTGACTCGTGGGCACTGGGGACACAGCTTCCCTAGTTAATTCCACATCCCAGCAGGCCTTCCTTTCCAAAGCTCCAGTGAATAAGAACTTGGGGTGGGGGTGGGGGCAGTAGTAAAGAGGAAACAATTTAAATTCTAAGCCTGGAAGTTGCCAGCTGGTTCCAGCAGAGCTAGAGGGCCGCATATTTGGGCAGGAATCCAGGAAGCAGAAACATTGAGAATATAAAAGGAGCAAAAAGCTTTCTTTGCTACTTCATCGATCGAAAAAAGAACAAGTTAGTTCAAAAATCCGTCAGAATGTCTTTCTGGAAGCTCAAAATTGGAGGCGAATGAGATGGTCTTGGCAGCTATTCTATTTCACCGTCTTCCACACCAGAAAAGTGAAATTTGTCAGAATGTTTGAGCTTATCCATTAAAAGTCTTTTGAAAGTTTCACCAGATGAGTGCATTTTTCCGAAGCTGTTACTACTTCCTGAACATTACAGGTTGTTTCAGGCGACTTTATCTGGGCACCATTTGAGTAGTAGGTGTGAATTCATCTTAAAAATCGACTCTTTGTGCAAGTGGGGCCCACGGTGTCGGGGGCGAGGACCTGGGCGTGAGGCTTCACTGTGGGGACCCACCCTGCTGTCCCACAGAGAGGCCACCTTGACGCCAGGCTCTTAGTTGAACTACAAAACTACATTATAATTACAGTAGTGACTCTTATTACTAGAAAGGTGCCAGGGTGTTGCTCAGCAGCCTGCCTGGGAGAGTCGGGTCGCCAGGCGCTTTCTATTAGAATCTTGTGACTATGCCTGGCACAGCGTATGGAATTAACTGATGTGTGGAGATGAATTCTCATCTCTTCCCCATCTTCCTTCTCTTCCCCCTTAGTCTGCCTTTGAGCCTCTCTTTCTCCCTCCCTGACTTTGTCCCTTACATCTCCTCTGAGATGGCTCCCAAAGGGACTGGGCATCAGGGGGTGTGGGAGTGACAGTGGGGCTGGTGCTGGGAGGCAAGCAGGGCAAATCCGTACAGGCAGCTGTGTTTGCTGGGTAGGGGCTTGGGGCTGAAGGGTCCCTCAAGGTGCCCGGCTCAGTGAGCCGTGGGGTTCATCCCTGCTTCCTTCCCCGCTTCCCCATGCCCCAAGTGTTCCCAAGCCCCCAGCTCCTCCGAGGCACCTCCTCTCCCAGGGGCTGCCCCTGCTGCCTGGCACAGCCGCTTGGCCTGGCAGGCTGGGGACGAAGGACCCGCTCTGGGGCCCCATCCTACTGCGGTAGGAGCAGAAGAAGCTGCTGCACCCAGGAGAGCCTGAGCCTGGGGAGGGCACGAGCCCCTGGGCACCTCTGCACAGCCACAGCGACTTGTCCCCTGTCCTCTGCCCTCCCGGGGCCTCAGGGCCTCTGAGCTGAGTGCAAGCTCTGCCACCTGTGGCCGCCATCGTGAAACCAGGCCCTGGAGATGAGCCCCAGAGCTGTAAAGGGGGCTGAGGGGGGGACTACCCCAGCCCCTTTGACCCCGAGCTCTCTGATTTCTCTAACTTGGAGCTTGGCCTCTCAGGTCTTTGCTCTCAGGGGCTTTTCAAAGTAGTCATGAGCTGATCCTACTTGGGTGAGCTGCTGCTGCTGCAGACTGACACTCTAAGCAGCTCGTGTTCCTGCAGCATTTCCGCGGTGCCAGGCACATGCTAACTGCCTGCAGTCTTCACTGCACTTGACCCTCCCGAGAACCTGGCAAAGTGAGTCATTTTTATTTTCCCCATTTCACAGATGAGCAGACTAAGGCTTTAAGAGTTTGCATAATTGCACAGCAGGCTTCAGGTCCTGAAACTCCTGGGAAAGAAACGCAGCTCTGCACAGACATCCTCAAGGCACTGCCCTGCCTTCAGGAATCTCTCAGGAGAGGGAGTGGGGACTTGGAGCCTGGAATTCTGGGTCAGGCAGGCAGGGACCCTGGGGGTGGGCCCAGCACTGGGCCAAGCTCACCTGCCAGGGCTGTCGGGAGGCCTCAAGCCCCACACAAGCCAGACAGACCACCTGCAAATGCACCTGGAGGGACGCTCTGTGCAACAACTGTTTTCTGGGAGCCATCGGCCTGATTGTTCTAATTAGATTAGATCAAGAGGAAAGAGGGAACAAGTTATAAGTAAATCTTCCCACTGCCTCTTTTGTTCTCTGCATGGTCAAGATTGAAGGCTTGAGTAAAGCAATTTATGTGATGATATCTAGGACTCCTCTTAACATCTTGAATTCCCTCATCCCTTCTGGATCTTTACTGATATTTCCTGCAGCTTTCTGCTGGCCTTGGATTACCTTATCCGACCCAGAGTCAAAACCTTCCCCCAAAATCTGTTCAAGAGAGAACTGGGCCATTGTGCTAACAGGTTACTTTCTTTTTAATTGCTAGAGCCGGGGGCTGTTGGACACCTGAGTTTCACAGAGATTCTGGACACATCTCTCAAGGTCAGCTGGCAGGAACCGGTGGAAAAAAATGGCATCATTACAGGTAAATGTCCCTGGGTATGGGAAAAGAAAAGTAAGCTTGCCCTAATAAAAAGATTTGGAAATAGGTTCAACTCAAACTGCTGACCCAGCTCAGTCTGCCTGAGGCCTTTTTTAGGGTATGTGGCAGAAGGCAAGGGGGCATCTGCCAAGCTGGACTGGGCGCTGAGAGCCCATCCTTGTCAGGGAACATGTCAGAGCCCAGAGATTTCCTCTCCTTGTGTTATGTTCACAAACCTCCAGATTTCTGATCCATGAGAATCAGTACCTCTATGGTGTGTTCTTTGACATGCATCTATCTCACTTAGCTCTTACAGCAACATTGTAAGGGACACGTTAATATTATGACCATTTTACAGATGAGGAAGCTGAGGCTCAGCGAGGTCAGGTGACCTTCCCTTCTTTTGGTAAACGTGTATGGAGTGCCACTTTTCTAAAGTGCTGCTAACAGGGCAGTGGTCAAGGGGCTCCTGCGGCTGCTGAGTGGCCCGGCCAGAAGGGAATCCGGGTGTCCTGGCGCTACCTCCTCCATGCTGCCCCCCACCCCCAGGCCCTATGGCAGAGACCCCAGGATAAGGAGAGGCAGGCAGAGGGAGGGAGACACAGCCTCTTCAAAATTCTGAATCCTGCCAGGCAAGGATTAACTGACCTTTAACAGCCAAAACTCCTTTTTCAGTTTAAGGTGTCTTGAGGGGGACATCTCACCTTTTGCAGGGTTTTTAATGATTTTCTTTTACAGAAGTTGTTTCTGAAAATTGTTTTCAGGTCAAAGTTTAATTAAATCTGGTTTTAAAAAATATCTCATTTGATGAAACAAGCATGGCTTTCGCATCAGATGAAGTTGGAGGTGCCATCTCACTGCTGCACTTGCAGGGGGAGCTCTGACTTACCTCTCAGACCCCCCAGTTTCTTCAGCCTTGGGCATCATGACGCCTCCTGCCCCTGGCAAGGCTGGGTGGGAAGATGGAGGCACACTGTGTGCAGCAGCTGGGACCCAGTGGTGCTCCTTTCCTTTGGTAGACACTGCTTGACATTTCCAGCTAGCAGTGTGATACCCCCATCTCTCAGCCACCCATTTGCTGGGCACTGATATCTGTCAGGCAGTGGCTGGGGACCTTGCCTGTGCCATCTTATGTCATCTTGAGGGCACCTCCCTTGGCGCCTTTGCCCTTGGGCCCTGAGCTTGCCAGCAGGCCCGGCTCCTGGATGAGAGTTCAGTGGCGAGTCACCTGGAAGCTTCCACTGTCTGGGTGCCTGGTGGGTGGTGCTGTTCTCAGCTGCCCGCCCACACCGCGGTGATCCCCGTGTGTGAGAGTGAGGTCCCATGGGCATACTCCCTCCAGCCCAGTGTACCTGAGGACAGCAGCAGAGGGGAGACGGGCCCTGGGGACCAGAAAGGATTGCCTGGCTCCCTCCCACCCTTGTGGCCCAGACAGCAGCCACAACCTGGGCTGGTTTTCTCAGCATCCATATGCGGCACATCCTGTAAGCGCGTCTTAGAGATGCAGAGACCGAGACCCAGGCCATGTCCCAAGGTCGCCCAGCCGGCAGGTGCCCCATATTCTTCCCTCTGCCTCATGAATGGGGGGGTAGATTTGAACCAGTTCCTAACCCTGCACCAGGAGTCCCCAACTTCCTGGGCTCTCAGCACCATCGGTGTCTCAGTTATGTTTTCAGAGCGCCCCTAGGCTGAAGGAACCCCCGACGGATCTGCTGGCTAGGTGGGCAGGTCCAAACAGCTTAAAATGCATTTACATACCGACGACAGAATGGAGATTTGAAAAAATGGTACATATTAGTCGAAAGAAAAATGTTTTTATTTCATTCTTAAATAACCAAAGTTACATCCGAGTGGGGTGTGTGCACTGTTGGGCATGGCAGAACCTAATCCCACTTCCAGATATTATGAAATATCTAGAAATAGCAAATTCATAGAGACAGAAAGCAGATTAGAAGTTACCAGGGGCTGGGGAAAGAGGGGAAGGGGGTGCTTTGCTTGGTGGTAGGTATAGAGTATTCATAAATACTGGAAATTTAAAAAATAACATTAATTTTTAAATGGCATGAGTTCCCCGTGGCAGAGGTGCTCAGGAAGCCAAGAAATACACTAGCAGGTGAGGATTAAACAGAGGGAAGTTTGATTTCATGATTCTTAGGGCCAGCAAGATTGTCATTGTTGTTATTATTTTTAATTTTATAAGGAATGCACAAATTAGGACAAGTGAAGTTGAGGTTTCAAAACTGAGATTTCAGCAGCTTTCTGAGCTAGCTTGAGCCTCAGCGCACTGCTAGACCTAGTTGTGTGTTCTGCTCTGTCTCCTTTGCCAGTTGATTTCTGAAAAGCATGCATTACTTTTATAACCAAAGCTACTACGTGAATGCATTCTACTTATGAAAAGTTTAGTTAATGCATAGTCGGATAATTTAACCACTCCTCTGTTGTTGGGCACTTAGCTTGTCCCCTGTCCCCCAACAAAGCACCTCAGTTTTGCAAAGATATGATGTGTCCAAAGGAGTGTAGCAAAATTTTATCTTGAGGTTCACGCAGTATCCAACAGACACGGGCGACGGGTGTTGAGAGCGTTGTGTTACCCTTGAAACTTGGAAGTATCCTGCAGTGCTCCTGTGGGTTCACGGTGGGGTGGGGTGCTTTGGTGCTTCTAGGCTAAATTCCTCCATTCTTTACCAGCCCCTACCAGATGGCGCCTGCCATCATCTGCATGAACCCACTCTCCCTGGTAGAATGGTGTGCTTAGACTCACCATGCAAGGGGGTCTAAGCCCCTCTAACCCTCACTTTTAAATGAAGTAAGTTTATAAATCTGGTTCTGTCCTCAAAAAGCTTATGTTTTAAAATGCCTACTTTAAATAATGTACTAACTCAAACAATGCAAAAAAAGGTCATATCCAAATTGGACACCAGGATCCAGTTCTGTGCACATTCTGAGGCCTTCTTAGTATGCGACTGCAGATCCTGAATACGTGAAATAAAAAGGCCTTCTATTGCTTGGAGTAGAAGGAATTAAACAAAGAGGACGGGGTGAAAACAGAGGAGGGATATTATTGACACCAGGAATCT
Organism: Myrmecophaga tridactyla; assembly: GCA_004026745.1. Taxonomy (NCBI): domain Eukaryota; kingdom Metazoa; phylum Chordata; class Mammalia; order Pilosa; family Myrmecophagidae; genus Myrmecophaga; species Myrmecophaga tridactyla. The sequence continues at coordinate 9,541 of PVIY010023497.1, read as the reverse complement.
AGTTTAATACAGCTTTTAGCCATTCAAAGGGAGGAAAAAACAAACCAGTGCAAAAAAAGAGAAAGAAAACCCAAAAGCTTAGCAGGAGGCTACCATTTGGAGGAAAACGGCTTTTTAGCTCAGACCCCTCAGGGACCAGTTCTGTGGACTGAATTAGAGCTGCACTTAGCATTGGCTTCAGAAGTGGGACTGCACGCACAGGAGCCGCAGAGAATTCATGTCACCCAGGCTGCTTTTGAGATTCACATTCGAAGCTGTCTCAGATGCCTTGGTAGACAGTTCTGACACTAAAGGACTTACCTTTTTACAGAAGGATACATTTAGCCCCTGCCCTGTCTTTCTGAACACATCATGCATTTCGTTCTGGTTTTAAAGCTTAAGGAAAAATCCATGTGCGTAATCGTTTTGAGTCCAGCAAACATTTCACTGCTAGGTGGTGGTTGCCGATACTCCCAATTTATGATCATCTGTTTCACCAGCTAATAGGGCTTAACGAACTCATTTTCATATTTTATTTAAGCAAATACTTGTAGTTACAAGCAGGAATCTGTTGTTTATTGTGGAACCTGGCTGTTGAAGCTCTGGCTTTTCGGAGGAAAACTCATGGACAGCCTGCCTCCTGCCGAGGCCTGGTTGGAGGTACCTGTGCCAAAGTGGGCAGCAAGGCCTAGGTCAGAGCCTAGAACAAACTCTGCTTTTTCTCTCAGGGTGCTCACAGCCCTCCATCTTTCCTCCGCTCCTCCCCACACTACCCAGAGGGTCTCATGTCACCCAGAGGCTGCAGTGATGCCTGCAGCTGTCTCTCACATGGACTGTTATTCATGGGTTTTCCTCCTTGGCACTGCGGGCACCAGCCGTGCAGCCTGCACCAGCGAAGGACGCCCTGCCCTGACACACTGACATCTCCAGAACAGACGTGGGTTTCCCACAGACCGGGTCAGCAGCACCACAACGGTGCAGTTCTTACTGAGGGTGAAATATTCTACGAAGCACAGCAAAAATCTACAAAACACAGCAAGAGAAAACCTGTGTCTGTGGGCTAACTTAGCCTCCAAAAGCCAGTTTCAGGGCATGCAGATGTCACCCCGTCCCTTCAAAGCCTTCCTCTCCAGGCTGGGCATTGCCAGTAGAGGCAGCTGCTGGGTTCAGGTGGTGACCTGCTAGCCTGGAATTTTACAGGGTCCCCAAAGGTCCATCTGCCTGGTGGGAAATGGCAGTTTACCGGCCTTGCCTCCACATCAGCATTCCCTGGGCCTCAGTTTTAATTCAGGGCCTACAATGAAGGCAGAGCCACGCGGGGGGTGGCAGGCGGCCAGCCTGAGCAAATTGCCCATTGCGCTCTCCTAGTAAATTTTAGACTCTTCCAGCCTCCCTCTGTAAACAGTGATTTATGAGGGCCAGGATGCAGACAGACAGTTTGTGATTGGATGTACTGCTCTCTTGTAGAGAGTTTACTTCAGATCAACAGAAAATTATTTCTGAAGCTCCTGTGGTCGTTAGTCTCCGTTAGGCAGCCACAGGGAGCAGGAGGCCATGAGCGGGAGGTGGGGGCTCCTGGCTAACAGCAGGTGGGGGCTCCTGGCTAACAGAATGTGGGGGGCTCCTGGCTTGGTGGTACCCCTCTCCCCTGGCATGCTGGCGCCAGGTGAAGACCGTGTCGTTAGTCTCCGTTAGGCAGCCACAAGGAGCAGGCGGCCATGAGCGGGAGGTGGGGGCTCCTGGCTAACAGCAGGTGGGGGCTCCTGGCTAACAGGAGTTTTGGGGTGCTCCTGGCTAACAGGAGTTTTGGGGGGCTCCTGGCTTGGTGGCACCCCTCTCCCCTGGCATGCTGGCGCCAGGTGAAGACCGTGCCACTCAGAGCTGCAGGAACCCACACTGCATGTGCCTGGAAAAGCTGCTTGTCAATCAGGGGTGTCTGCAGACCCCGGCCCGCAGCTCTGCCCATGTGTGGTCTCCGCGCACATTTGTTAGCCAGGCGTGGCTGGATCTTCTTTGGCCCTGCCCACGAAGATCAGGCTCTTTAGTTAGCCGTGTGTTCCTCTTCGCGTCTGGGGTTCCTTTGGCACACCGTGTCGCTGGCTCCAGGACAAATAGACCCTCTCAGTCCTTCTCCCACCATTTGTCTTCCAATCAAATTGCAACAAACAAGGTTCATAGAATTTTCCCAAACTTATTCTTCTTGTGCTTTCAGAGTGGGCCCTGAAATAAGTGTCAACTTAACTAGCGGTTTATCGAGTACAACCTACCAAGGTCAAGGATGATTTCTGAGTTTGCTCATGAGCCTCAGGGCACTTGTGCAGGCAGCTGCTGCAGAGGAGGCACTGGGTGGCAGGCAAAGGGGTGGCTCAGGCAGGACAGCCCCAGGCATTCCCTATCCTTACCAAGTTCACCAGGGGCTGCACACAAGGTCGCCAACCTTCTGTGCCTCGGTTTCTTCCTTTGTAAAGTGGTAACAAGAATAGTTCCAACTTCAAAGGCTGGTGGCAAGGATGAAATTAAGCCATGTATGTGAAGTGCTTGGGAGGGCACACCCGCCCAATTCTCTGTCTGCTTTGCACATTGTTAGCACCCAGTGCCGTGAGCTATTTGTTTTTAATTGCACTTGTGTTTCCAATGAGCAGACAAGACAGAACTGAGAGAGCGTCATGCTTGTACTGCTGGTCCACTGAGGATAGGCGAGGCTGGACGGCAGGGCAGAGGGGGAGATCCTCTGGATGGAATGCTGGGGGGAGCAGGGAGAAGGCCAGGGTGGTGGTCAGCCCCCACGATTAGCCTTCAGGTATCCTGGGAGGAGTGACGGGATGGGGTCTGAGAAGCAGGCTGGAGTCCCACAGGCAAAGCCCAGGGGTCAGACAGGGTTAGTAATCCACAGGGGTCCCCAGCCCAGACCCCCAGCCCAGAGAGACCTTCTGTGCAGTGGTTCAGTAAAGGTATGTGGGGTCTACTGGGCCACCCACAGCCCCTCTGGCTGCCTTTATATCCCAGTGCACACCTGGGAGCCTCTGGGTCAGTGCACTCCTGGCAGCCTCCTAGTCAATGCACACCTGGGAGCCTCCTGGTCAGTCACTCCTGGGAGCCTCTGGGTCAGTGCACACCTGGAAGCCTCCTAGTCAATGCACTTCTGGGAGCCTCTGGGTCAGCGCACACCTGGGAGCCTCCTGATCAGTGCACTCCTGGCAGCCTCCTAGTCAATGCACTCCTGGGAGCCTCCTGGTCAGTCACACCTGGGAGCCTCTGGGTCAGTGTACACCTGGGAGCCTATGGGCCAGTACACACCCGGGAGCCTTCTAGTCAGTGCACACCTGGGAGCCTCATAGTCAGTGCACTCCTGGGAGCCTCCTGGTCGGTGCATTCCTGGGAGCCTCTGGGCCAATGCATACCTGGTAGCCTCTGGGCCAGTGCACACCTGGGAGCCTCTGGGTCATTGTACACCTGGGAGCCTCCAGGCCAGTGCACACCTGGGAGCCTCTGGGTCAGTGCACCCCTGGGAGCCTCTGAGCCAGTGCACACCTGGGAGCCTCTGGGCCAGTGTATACCTGGGAGCCTCTGGGTCAGTGAACACCTGGGAGTCTCTGGGTTTGTGTATACCTGGGAGCCTCCAAGGTCAGTGCACAGAACTTGCCAGGCTTTCTGAGCCAGCAGGAGCAGGTTGTGACTTTTTTTTTCCAAAATATTAAAGGGAAATCCCGAGATGCTGTCCTCTAAATTCTTGTTTACCTGCAAGTCCAAGTGTCTAACTGTATTTATTACTTTCATCAGGAAGAGAAAGAAGTTTAAGAAGCATCCTAGTTCTTTTGTATCACTGAACTGATTGCCTGAAAAAAAGGAAGAACCAGCATTTTCAGCAGTTTTTCTTTGCCTTTGGACCCATGAGCTCTTTCCATCATGGTTTCACTCTTTAAATGACATTTTTAAGTGTCTTCTAATCACATCAACTTCCCTCCAAGGGGGGTTGATTCAGAAGCTGGTTGGGTCTTTTTTCTCTGAGCCCAAATCACAACAGAATCTGAGGTCAAATAAATTGTGATCATGAGGCCCCACTGGAATGAACAGAATGAAGGGGAAATAAAATTTCACTAGGAAGACGGGAGCCTGGAAAGGGGGGAAGCAGAGCTAGAAGTGAAGCTCATGCACTCAAGTGAAAAGGGGCATTTTAAGGCAAAGCACTTTGCAAGATGAAGAAATATCCTATCAATCATTTCATAAAGGAAAAAGTAGAAGTGTTTTCACAAATTAGTTGCAACCAAAGATCAAGCTGATTAGGGTGCCATATAATGAAAATATCAGCCTACAAAATGGAAATTGTGATGGAATGTGTCCATAATTTGAAAGAGAAGGTTAAATAAAATGGGGTAGGCTGGTAGCCACCATGTCATTCATTCTCACCTGTGAACCAGGTCCTGTGGTTTTGGCGCTCGTTCCATGGCAGGGAGGTAGGCCAGCGGGTGTACGCTGTGAGCAGCAGAGGGGTGCAAATTTCTGTGGGGTCCAGAGGAACCAGAGGAAGGGGTCTTGTCCCTGAATTTCATTTCAGTAGTGGTAGATTCTAATCAGACTCCAGCAGAGCTAGCTGAGCTCAACCCAGCCTTTTCCCATACACAAAAGTGCTCTCGGCTGCCCAGAGACCCTGAATCCAGCCTTTTGCTCTCGCTTTCTAGGTTACCAGATTTCCTGGGAGGTATATGGTAAAAACGACTCTCGCCTCATGCACACTCTGAATAGCACAACTCACGAGTATAAAATCCAAGGCCTGTCCTCGCTCACTACCTACACCATCGAAGTAGCCGCTGTCACTGCCGTCGGGGTCGGCCTGGTGACCTCCTCCACCATTTCCTCCGGAGTCCCCCCAGGTCAGTAAAAGCCTGCTCAGGTCTCCCTGCTGTTGCTCCTCCCCTGGAGATGTAGCCCCTTCTGAGCCGAGCCCAGGTGCCATGGAAAGGGTGGGCTTAGTGCCTGCTTAGTCTCCCCAGAGGTGGGTGGGCCCAGAGGTGGGTGGGCGGCAGCCTGGCCTGGCCCTGCTTTTGCCTTCCTGCCCCAGGGCTGGCCTGTGGCTGGGCCTTGGCTCTGTGAGCCTGTGACCTGGCAGGGGGCAGGGGGTCCACGTGAGAGAAGGGGAGCTGCAGAAGCAGCAGGAGGGAATATGATCTCAAGAGACTAAACTGGTGCCGAGGGTCCCACCTTCAGGTAAACCAGAATCAAAGCCACAAAGAAGTAAAGTGCAACCTTTTCTTCAGAGAAAAAGTAGCAATTACATCAAAATCAAGAACTGGACACATAGAACTTAAGTAACAAAGCAATCAAAATTTGTGTTTGAGACAAGTAAAAGAAATACAAGGAGCCTGGAAGAAAAGGGAAAGAGAGAAGAGGAGAGAAAAAAATTAAGCTGGATGTGAGGAGAGTTTGTGCGAAGCCGATTGCCATCGTGGAATCTGCTGTTGAATGTAGACATAAGTTAATGCCTGTTATCATGTCCTTTTTTGAAATTCAGATTGTCTTCCTAAATGTTTAGCACATTTGTTTCAGCTTTGGAAAGTTGCTACTCGACTTTATATTTAAAATGAAAGTATTTTCTCAAGGAAAATAATCTCCATCTGATATGGAGATGTATATTGTGGGGCTACCAGTTGAACTCTTTAATTAAAGTTATGTCTCCTTGACATTTAGAAGATGTCAGTTGCCTTATTTTTGGTCTTTGAAGAAGTCCCACTGCCTCATTCTAAGGGCTTAAAAGATCCATTTGAAACCAGCCTTTACCCAGACACACTGCTCGGCCGGTCAGCTTTCACAGCCTGATCATCCTCTTAGGAGGCCTGCCACTCATGATCTGATAGGCTCAGCTGGTTACAGGAAAATACTTACAGGAAAAACAAGGAAAATAGACCCACCAGTTCAGCCACTTGGTGTCCAGCCAGCCTGGAGTGGGTGCTCTAAACTCAGCAGTGGTCCCGAAGCAATGTTTCCACCACCCATAAGCAACCCTCATCGTCCTCAGTCCAGGGCAGTGAGGGCTTGTTAAAAACCAGGCTGGGGCCCCACCTGGAGTTTCTAACTGGGCCTGGGCTTGGGCTCAGGAATTGGCTTCTCGAACAAGTCCTCAAGTGAAACTGACCACACTCTGAAAACCGTTGCTCTACGGTAATCCAGTATTTTTTCTAAATGCATCACAAAATAAAATATATTCTATTGTTATTCTTTTTTAAGAAAAATGTCTTTGACTTTCAGAAAGGCTCACCATGCATTCTGCATAAATAGCCACTTCCCATAGCACTTGTTCAAAGTATTTAAAGTCAGTTCCCAAAGCATGTATTTAAAATATTAGCACTTCAATAACAATAGTGATGATGGTGATGGCATCTTGTTTAATTTGTTAAAAATAACCCACATGCAGGGGCTGAGGGTAATGTTGGAAACAAATCTGTGTGAGTTACCAGGTTTCTCCTGGGAAGGTCTGGGCACTTTCCAGCCTGGGCAGGGAAGCAGGCGAGCACTCTGCGGTGGGACAGGCTGTTTGGGGAGTGCCCCACCAGAAATCTCCATTCTGTGATTGGGCTTAAGCCATAGGTAATTTCAGAGGCTGGAAACCTTGCTGCAGAACCCGCCTTCCTCTTATTTAGTTGCCAGAGCAACTGAACACAGGCAGAGCGGGAAGCGCTTGGTCTGCTTTTCACCCCAGTTTGGTTGTCTTGGAAACCAGGCCCAGAAAGCCCAGGGCCCAGCACCTCCTCACCTATCCTTTCACGCAGCCCGGGAAGCCAGACAGGGACCTGTCTGTGCCTCTGTCCACCCTCCCCACCCCTCCCCGTCCTTTCTGAGGCATTACGATAATTACGAAAGGGAGAATGGCCATTCAGTTCTTAGAGCTCTCAGGAGCTAGGAAGAGTTATGTTTTCACTCTTTTTTTCACTGAACAAGTATCTATCAGTTACAACTGTGTACCGTGGTGACTCCGACAAGCCATGATTCAGAGTTTATCACCCCTTCAGAGTTTATCGTCTAGAAGATCACTTTACTAAGGTCTCCTAATGTCACTTAAGATGGCTTGGAGCTTGGGGTGGCCCTAGTGAAGTAAAAATCATGATGTGGTGATGTTACTGGAAAAGCTCTGCTTTCCACTGTCATGGATTTGAAAACAAATCCTTTTTTTGGTATAAAACTTGAAGGCAGTTTTGGAACTGTTCACTGCTCAGGGAACAGATGCCCTGATGGCCGTGTTCAGTATATTTCCTAAGTTGTGACAGAATTTCAGTCTCTGCTTTTCCTTTCTCATTTATCTGCAGAACTTCCCGGTGCCCCATCCAATCTGGTCATCTCCAATATCAGCCCTCGCTCAGCCACTCTTCAATTCCGACCTGGCTATGACGGGAAGACTTCAATCTCCAGGTGGATTGTGGAGGGACAGGTGTGTGTCTCATTAGAACTGGGAGCTGGGTCTCAGTTGGGACCTGTACCCAAGAGACAGTTGAGTGCTGCCTTTGCAAAAGGATGAAGCAGTAGCTGGAGCTAACTTTGTGTTGGTTTGGCGGATGGTGGTGTTTGGAGGAGTAGAACTAGAGATTAGGAGCATCCTGAATGCTGGGGACAGTGTGTCTAAAGCCACAGGAAAAAGAAGAGGCTGTTACAGCAGGTCTCACTGAATGGCAGAAAAAGGGATGTCAGGAATTAAAATTCAAATTATGATTCTAAACAGGGGCCCCAAACTCAGTAATACAGTAGATTGAGTAGTTTTTATTTGTTTTTTAAAATTCTTTATTGCAATTAGCTACTAAACATAGGATTAGGGTTAGCTGTTTGGTACAACTAGTGTATCACTAAATAGTCATTTCTTGAACAATGTTTGTAGAGCACATTCTGACTCCTGGCACTGTTCTTAGCATGAAGGGTTTAGCAGTGGAGAAAAGTTCTCTCTTGGGAGGAAGAACCTCAATTTGCTGGAAAAGGAACATGTGCCTTGTATCTGAAGAACAGGAGGGAAGCTTGGTGGCAGGAATAAAGCAAGTGTAGGAAAGACAGTTAGGAATTGAATTTGGAGCACACCTGGGGCAGATCACCCAGGATCCAGGAGAGCAGACGTGGACAGGACCTGAGATCAGTAGAGGTGTGACAGCAAACTGCCAGCAGCTTCGGGGTCAGGTGGCAGGTACCTATGAAGAGGGTCACGCTGGCCTTGGCAAAGACCAAGCAATCATCCTGGTCCATGTTCTAATAAAAGAAAATCGATGAAGAGCCAAATCATGAGAGGCAGCGAGGTCTCAGCCTAGCTATCACCTCCTGTGAAATCCTAGTGATTCTCATGGCTGCCCTGTATTTCAAGACACCGCACCCTGGAAATTGGCCATAAATTAGGGGAAGAATTCAGTCTTCATACGTTTCATTCAGCAAATATCTCTGAAAATCTATGCAGAGTTCTGGAAGTGCAAACTATCTGGTGAGACCAAACAGTAAATGGGGTTGGAACAATTGTTTACTTGGGAAAAACATATTATATGTGCCCTATCAAATTCAAATAGCACATTCCCAATGAATGAAAACCAAAATGCTAAACACAAACCTTAAAACACTTAGAAAGAAGATGATATAAACAAAATCGTGATATCTCCTGAAGGCCAGTCCTAGGATCCCAGAGTCTGGCAGTGGCAGAAGTAGCCGGGGCAAGCTCATGAGTGATTCTGAAGTGCCGCGGTCTTCCGTGTCCTGGACCTGAGAGCCAGGGCTGCCGGGCCCCCTGCGAGGCGTGGGTGTGACCAGCAGGACACGGAAGAGTGTGGGTCCTCGTGGCTGAGCAGCTGCACGGTGCTGTCGGGGTGGGCCTGGCAGTGGGCAGTGTGGCAGCTGCCCACCTTCCAGTTCCAGGACCAGGCGCAGCTCCGACGCCACTGCGAGGAGTCTGGGAGTGTGCCCCACAGCTCTTCTGCCACCACGTCCACGTCCTGTGCCTCCGTCACACCACCTCATATCTATTCTTAAAGTTATTCATCTATTTTTAATCATGATGAAATATATATAACATAGGAATCATTTTAGCCATTTTTTTAAGTGGACAGTTCTTTGACATTAATCACACTGACAGTCCTATGTAACTTCCACCTCTGTCTACTTCCAGACTGTCTTCATCATCCTGAAGTAAAACTCATGCTCGTTTAGCAGTAGCCCCCACTCCCTGCCCCACCCCCACCTGCGGTCACCACCCCTCTGCTTTTGGTCTCTGAGTTTGCTTATTCTAAGTATTTCATATAAGAGAAATCGTACAATATTCATGCTTTTGCATCTGGCTTATTTCACTCAATCTGATGCCTTCAGGGTTCATCCAGATTGGGTTTCTTTATATATGTAATATAAAAATTTCAAACATACCCAAAAGGAATGAGAAAAAAGTATGAGCCTCCACCCCATATACCCTTTATCCAGATTCAACAATTACTAAGACTTTCCCACATTAATCTACCCCCCTTTATTGTTGCTGAAGTATTTTAAAGCACATCTCAGACCACGTGTCATTTCACCCCCACGCGCTGCAGCTGCGCCTCTCACCGCCCACGTGCAT
>PVIY010023496.1:0-39274 GCA_004026745.1 Myrmecophaga tridactyla | reverse complement strand
TGGCATGTTGAAAAATGTTCTAAAATTTATTGTGGTGACAGTTGCACAGCTCTGTGAATATTCAAAAAATCACTGAATTGTATACTGTAAATGGGTGAGTTTTCTGCCCATCCCCCTCCTTCTGAACTCCAATTATCCGTATATGATTCATTTTGGATTACTTCTATTGCTATAATTTCAACTGCGCTGATCTTTTTCTGCAGTGTCTAATCTAATGTTAGCCGTATCCATTGATTTTTCATTTCAGATATTGTATTTTAGAGGTTACCTAGGATATTATAATATGCATCCTTGACTTATTACAGTCTACTATAAATTACTACTTTCTACCTCTTTCTGGACAATGCAAGGACCTTAAAATATTTTAACTTTGTTATCCTCCTTCCTCCTTTTTCTGCTATTGTTATCATGTATTTGATTTCCACATATATTAAAAACCCTACCTGGAAACAATTACCAAAAGAAAACTGGCGTCACAATATTAATATATCAAACAAAGTAGACTTTAAGAGTGAATGAATGGACCCCTCCCGGCGGCAGCGGCCTGGGGTGGCCAGACTGCGGGTCTCTGCCTGCGGGATGGGAGCCGGCTGGCGCCCAGGGGATCAGCAGACCACAGCACGGTGGGTCCCCCAGATGCTGCGCCTGCGGGCCCGGCTATTCCCACACCCAGCCAGGTGATTGCTCCCCCCACGCCAAGGCTCGGACCCCTCCCCAAAGTGGGCGCTCTGGTCCACTTCGGCCCCCACAGCGCTGTCCACTGGACGCAGCAGGGGGTCTCCCAGGCCTTAACTGGAGACACTGCTGATGCAACCAAAGCCTTGACTAGAGTCACCGTGGGAAATGATGCTCATTTGATTAGAGGTGGCAGACGAATACCCCAAATCCACTGAAGATCCCACTCAAAGTGTTTCTTTTTTTTCTTTTAAGATTTGTATTGAGAAGTCTTCACACACACACATTCCATATGTGGTGTGTGATCAGTGACTCACAACATCATCACATAGCTGTGTAGTCATCACCAGGATTGTTTTTTAGAACATTTGCATCACTCCAGAATAAGAAATAAAAGGAAAAAAACTCATATATACCCCTTAAAAAAAAAGAGTGAATGAATGGAGCAGCTCCTCTGTGCTGCACCCAGCAAGGAAAGCAGTCAAAGCTCCTGCCCACCAGAGCTCATAGTAATGTAGATTTAGGCATTTCCAAGAGAGTCCAACTCTTCCAGTTTGCTGTGTGGCCCTGGGTCCTGACCCCCACTTCACCCCGGCTTTATGACTACAGCCCAGGTACACGCTTTGCCTTCTCCAGCCCAGAGTGTGGAAGGAGAGTGAGCCAAAGAAACATCTTCCCACCTTGGGGCTACCGATACGGTGCATTGGATGGGTGATGGATGCAGACTGGATTCATTTCCTAGGGCTCCTGTAACACAAAACACGCACTGGGTGGCTTGAAACAACAGAAATGTATTCTCTCACATCTTGTTAGCTTCTGGTGGTTGCTGGTCATCCTTGACGTCCCTTGTCTGGAAGCTACATCACTCCAATTTCTGCCTCTATCTTCACATGGCTTCCTCCCTCTGTCTTATTCCTGTGTATCCAAATCTCCCTCTCCTTGTGAAGATACCAGCCATTGAGGCTGGGACTCAGCACCAACGGATTGAGAAAACCTTCTTGACCCAAAGAGGGAGGAGAAAATGAGACAAAATAACTTGTCAATGGCTGAGAAATTCCAAACAGAGTCGAGAGGTTATCCTGGAGGTTATTCTTACGCATTAAATAGATATCACGTTGTTAGTCCAGATGTAATGGAGAGGCTGGAGGGAACTGCCTGAAATGTAGAGCTGTGTTCCAGTAGCCATGTTTCTTGAAGATGATTGCATAATGATACAGCTTTCATAGTGTGACTGTGTGATTGTGAAAACCTTGTGTCTGATGCTCCTTTTATGTACCTTATCAACAGACGAGTAGAACATACGGATTAAAAATAAATAAATAAATAATATGGGGAACAAATGTTAAAATAAATTTAGTAGACTGAAATGCTAGTGATCAATGAAAGGGAGGGGTAAGGGGTATGGTATGTACGAATTTTTTTCTGTTTTCTTTTTATTTCTTTTTCTGAATTGATGCAAATGTTCTAAGAAGCGATCATGGTGATGAATGTGCAACTATGTGATGATATTGTGAGTTATTGATTATATAACAAGAATGGGATGATCATATGGCAAGAATGTTTGTGTTTGTATGTAGTTATGTTCCATAAAGGAATAAAAATAAATAAAATTTAAAAAGTTAGAGCAAGTTAAAAAAAAAAAAGATACCAGCCATTGGATTTAGGGCCTATCTAACCCAGGGGGACCTCATCTTAATTCTATTTGCAAAGACCTTATTTCAAATAAGGTTGCATTCACAGGTTGTGGATGGACATGAAAGGGGGAGGGGATGCCATTCAACCCAATAGACAGACATACAGAGGGTCATGTGGGTAAGACATTTTCCTGCTTTGTGCAGATGACAGCCGGGAGCATTTTGAACTCAAAATCTGGTCCAAATCAGCGACTGCTTCTTGAGCCACTGCCATATGGTCAGCTCTGGGCTGGGGGTCCGGTGGAGGACAGGCCTGAGTCTGAGAGACTCAGCACGGGTTTGACCCCTCTGTACTGTCTTACATTGTTGAGGAAACCCTTCCTCTTTCCGGCCTCTCCCTCCTCATAGCTCCCTATTTGTTTCTTAGAACCTTTTTCCCCTCAACCTACAAGACCCGACACAATCCAGCTAGCTTCCTAGGTCTCTCTGAGACCTTCTCCCTCTCTCCTTGGCTGCTCCTCCTCCTCCACTCAGATTTGGTGCTGGACTCAAATCATACCTCTCTAAAGAAAGTTCGCTGCCATGGGGAGTGGAGGCAAGGCGGGAATTGCCCAGGATCCCGGATCGTGGAAAGTTTGTACAAAGATAGCTTGTGATGCCACAGGGAACTTCTGGAAGAAAGGTAGGTGTGAAGCTTGGGAGAGAGGGGGTGATAATAACAGACACGTGCCTTGGTGGGCAGGCGGAGGGGATGCCAAGCACAGGTGGGAGAAACGGGCCTCAGCAGAGGGGTACATGGCCCCTAAATCACAGGAGGGGAATGGGGACAGATGCGACAGGGCCCCCTGTGCTGTGGTTTTGGGGGCAGGGGGTGAGGATGAAGGTTTTGCCACCAGAGGTCCCCTTTGTTCCTTAGGACATGAAAAGACAAGAGCATCTTCTGAGGGAGGGTGGGCCTAAGTATCAGAAGATGGGAGAAGGTGTGGAGTTATCAGACTGGAAGATTGGAGGAGTAAACTTCAGGCTGTGTAACAGGCCACACCAACATCCAGGGGCACAAATAATCAGCATTTCTTCTCCCGCTTGGGGGTCTGCGGAGCCCTGGGGAAGCTCCGCCTGGGGTTGCAGGCCTGTGAGCCGGCTGGCACGTCCCTGCTCCACGCATCTCCTGCTCAGACCCAGGCCGAGGGCCCCTGTGCACATCCCATCCACACACAACCCAGGGGCAGCAAAGTCACGGGGCGGAGAAGTGCAGCCCGCTCACCACGGGGCCCTGGGAAGGCCTGGAGGGATACGTGATCTCGGGGGAGCGCAGATTTGGGACCCATAATTCAACCCCAGCAAGGTGGTCCTGAACTGATAGCGACACGGGGTCTGTGAGGGTGTGCCCTCCCCAAAGGGACAGACAGGAAGGGTTTCAGCAGGGAAGTCATCGCTGGTAGAGAAGCCACCAAGCTCAACACTCACCCTTGCATGACTTACTTTAAAAAAAAAAGCCCCTGAACTCTAACCCGGTGGTTGTCAAGTCTGGACACGCATTAAAATCACCTGAGGAGCTGTAAACATGTCCCAGTACCCTAGCTACCATGTTCTCAAACTTTCCTGGGCATCAGAATCCCCTGGAGGACTTGTTAGAACAGCTTTCTGGGCTCTTTCCCAATCATTTGACTCAGTAGGTCAGGGGTGGGGCCTGAGGATATGCATTTTAAGAAGCTCCCGGATGTTGCCAAAGCTGCTGGTCCCCAGGGTTTTACACTCTGAGAACCCCCGCCTGGGGCTGTCCTGGGGGTTAAAGACCCCCGACTGATGTAGTCGGTCTGCAGTGGGGCCTGAGCATCTGGGGGTTAAAGCCCCCAGGGAATGCTGGGAAAACTACTGCTAATACTCCAACAGGCAAATAAGGTAAAATCTACTAGAAGAGCAACGATAAAGTAAGTCCAAGCATCCAGGCATCAACTAAGCCCTTACTAAATCCAGCTGTTCTTGTTTACCTCCTTCCCTAACTCCTAATCCCCTTTTACAACAAAGAGAAATCTCCACATCTTTCTCGGACTTTCTCTTGCCCCATTTGCACTTCCCAGAAGACTTTTCTGTGTGTCCCTACTTTGCACCTGTGGTGCTGGCCCAGCTGGGGGTCTCAGGGCTTGGTTGCAGCTCTTATCTCTTGGTTACAGCCTCCATGCCTTAATACCCCCACTCCCTTTTTCATTTGTTCTAAGAGAAATGTTTCCTCTCCTTGCACATGGTGCAGAGATTTCCTTAGCACTCAGCACAAAGAAAGCCAACTTGCCTTGATCTGCAACAAGCAGAGTTCCTGTGAGCCCCAAGTCCACAGCTCAGGCTGGCCGGTTCTGGGAAGGGAGGCCTGCTCTGCTCATACCTGCTGGGCCCGCCCTTGCTCCACCTGGGCACAAATCACCAGGGCACCAAGGGATCGTGGGGACACTGCCTCTGAGGCTGGCAGAAGGCGGACTGTGGGCCTCCAGCTCCACCGTGGGAAAATTCCCAAAACAAAGAGCAGATGCTTTGAACTATGACGCCACCACTGCAGAATGGGGCCTGATGCATTCACACCAGGAAAGGAAGGGTCAGTGGCAGCCGGCCAAATCCTGCTCCGAAGAGCTTCAAAGAAAGCCAAGCAGGCAGGCGCGTTGACTGGACAGCCGTACGAGGAGCAGGCTGAGAAGAAGGAATGCGCTCTGACTTCCCTGGGCGGGCGTGCCGCAAAGCACTAGTACACGATATCTTATTTAATCTTCACAGCAATTCCCAGAACAGATGCCGTCATTGCTCCTGCCTTGAAGATGAGGAAATGAGGCTCAGAGAGTTTAAGCATTCTGTCTGCAGTCACACCGGGTGATAATAGGTCACGTTTATTGAGACCTTACCAGATACCAGGCACTGCTTTAGTAGCTTTAACCGCTCATTTAATTCTTATAGCAATCCTAGGGGTAGTGTATTAGTCAGCATGGGCTGGGTTGTGCTGTGGTAACAAACAATTCCCGAAGTCTCAGGGCCCAGCCTGAGAGAGGTTTGTTTCTCACTTGCACAGTCTGCTGTAGCTCCATGTGACTCTCCGGGGCAACTTTCCTTCATGCAATTGCCACCCATCCCCCCCACCCAGACAGCTTTGATCATGTGGCCTGGTTCAAAACATGAGGCCTCGTTGGTGCTGAAGCAGAGGGACTGACAGCCGGATGGACAGTCATGTACTAGCAGTTCTTTGCTTTGCCCTTATGACCCAAATCATTTCAGTCCACAGGCCAGTGGCCAGAATGAGTCACAAGGCGCCTCCCCAATGGTAGGGGAGCCGGGAAAAGTGATGGAGTCAACAGAATGGTGACTATCTCTGCCACAGGTAGTATTATTATCCCCATTCTACAGGCTAGAAAACTGAGGGGGGGTAACTGGCCCAAGGTCACACACAGCTAGTTAGTAGAATAAGTTGAACCCAGTTCTAATTTTAGCTCTCCATCCAAGATGATAATTACCTCCCCTAAGATGGAGGGTCCATAAAATATATAGAGCATTTAAAATGAGAACAATCTATTATCCATGACAGCTCTTCAAAGGCAAGGACTGTTCCTTATGAAGCCACTCTTACATGTGTCCTTGCTCAGTAAGTATGAGATCCGTTTAATCATTCAAAAAAGATGTTGAAAACTTCCAAGACATTAAAATTCCTCTCCCTCCCTCCCCACCCCCAGCCCCAAATAGCTGTGGGGCTCTGTCTCCTGGTCCCAGCCACAGGAGACAGACATCTCCTCTGTCTTTCCCACTTTGTCCCCAGGGATGGTGGCCTGGCCCCAAAGGAGCGAGTGGGGGTGGCAGCAGACCTCAGTCTGGAAGGCGAGAGCGCTGCCCTGTCTGCCTCTGTGAGTCTGGCACGAAACAATTTGGAAATGGGAAAGCACGTGTGCACCAAGGTAACTTCCTGCCCTCTCCCCCAGGACCCGATTCCTCACTCCCACTGCACACAGACCCCACCTTTATTTCCTTAAGTCTTCATCTCTCCGCCCCCGGGAGGAATGGTATAGGATTCTCCCAAACGGACAAAAAGAAACAGTCTGACGGTTTTAGAGTCTGGGGATCTATAGCCCCGTGTGTCAGGAAGTCCCTTTGCCTCTCTGAAACCCAGTTTCACCACATGGAGGGTGGAGGCAATGGGGGAGGGGGCTTCTGGTCCAGTTAGAGGTTTATGTTCATGCTTTGAACCTTAAAAAGAAAATTAAAAGATAGAGCCCCACCTCCCACACACAAAGAAAGGGATAGAACCACACTCAAAAATGTGAAAAGCTTCTTTGAGGAGCAGAAATGGAATGAAAAATCCAAGGCTGTGAGAGTGGCCAGGCTCACTGGGGCTCAGGGCCAGAGGTCAGCAAAGCTACATGGCAGCGTGGGTGGGTGGGGGCCAGAGGGGCACAGGAGGACACAGGTGTAAACTCCCCACTAGAACCGAAGCCAGGCACCTCTCCGGCTCAGGAATTTGGGGCCTGATTTCCCCAATGTGAACACGGAGCAAAAGCCCAGCGATGCAACAAAAACCCCAGATGGTGGGCCCAGAGGGGTGCAGAGAGAACCTGCAGAGCCAGAGACAGAAGTAGCAAGCAGGAAGGAGAGAGGCAGACAAACACAAACAAACTTCCCACTCACAACTGGTCTAGAAGTGAAATTCCAAATCAAAGGAAGAAGTTTAGTGCTAAGAAAACAGATGCACTCAATAATAAGAAATATTCACTGCAGATGAATGAAAGTATGTTTAGACTTCTTAGAAATCAATGGAGGAATGATTTTTAAAAAATAAGCAATTATGAAGTCTAAATAGGAAGAAATGAAACACGAACAGTGAATATAAAAAAATTTTAAATATGTTTGAAGTGAAAAAAATATACATCATTGAACTCAGTAGATTAGAAAAACTCTTATGGGACAATTAATTACCTCTGAGAATTAACCCTGAATGGAGCAAAGAAATAGATCATTTAAATATCATTTTACTGGCTGCATAATATTCCAATGTATGTGTGTTCAGCAAAGTCACAGGATACAGCATCAGTGAACAAAAATCCATCCCATTACTATTGATTGTGCACTTCGGTTGGATGGTATGGGGCGTGAAGATATCTCAATTAAAATATTCTAAAAAATCAATCACATTTCTATATGTTAATAAAGAACATGGGAGAACCAAAATTAAAAACACAATACCATTTACAATTGCTCAGAAAAAAACCTGCCAAAGCTTAGGTATACATTTAACAAAATATGTACAGGATCTCTGTGTTGAAAATGACAAAATCCTGATGAAAGAAACCAAAGAAGATCTAAATAAATAGACATACCACGTACATGATGGAAAAGCTCAACAAAGTAAAGATGTCGATTCTCCCCAAATTGATCTAGAGGTTTAATGCAATGTCTATCAAAATCCCAGCAAGGGGTTCTGTAGACATAGACCAGCTTATTCTAAAATTTCCTCAATGGAAAGGCATAGGTGCTAGAATAGCTAAAACAATCTTGACAAAGAAGAACAAAGTGGGAGGGAACTTTCAACCTAATATTAGATCTCCCTGCAGGAATCAGTAGCCGGTAACTGAGACAATGGGGATAGACACGCCCACTGGTCAATGCAGCAGGACAGGGGACCCAGCAATAGAATACAAATATGACAAAGATGCAAAACCAATTTGGTGTACATTTTCCTTGCTGCCCATGTAGACCGCACACTTGGCGGAGATGCCCTGCAAGCACAGACAGGCTGAGCCACGGGCTGAGTGTCCAATCCAAATGCACAGCTGCCCTGTGAGATGCTTCCAGCACCTCATCCATTCCTCAGAGGGGAGGGGTCGGCAAATGGTCAGACGGCGACCCAACCTAGGGCCCCTGAGTCCCTCTGGCCCCTGCCCCTGCCCGGGCCTGGCCCCACTCACACCCTGCCACCTCCCCCCGCCCCCGCCACCCCGCTCACTGCTCAGGGCTAAAGGCAGGGGTCGATGGCCATGGGTGAGGGAGGGAGGTTTTCAGAAACAGGGTCAGTGACTTCAAGCAAGTTATCTAACCGTTCTCAGCCCCAGCTGCCTGATCCTCAGAATGGAGGGTTCCGGCGGGTCCCCTATAGGGCGTGGGGGAGATCAGTGACCCCGTTCAGAAGCCAGTAATAGTATCAGGTGACGTTTATTCAGCACTCGATGATGTGCCAAGCACTGTAATCGAGAAATTAGGACAAGGGATGATTTTGATTACTGAATCATATTCTTTTTTGCTTTTTGGTATATTGGAATAGACAGAGGGAAATACCTGAAAGCCCTAAACTATAATTCAGCTGCCCTGATAGCTGAAATGATTGTAAAAGTCCTTATCTTATGCCTTTGTGACTGTCAGAGCTGTTGCTTCCTTTATCTGGTCATTTTCTTGTAGGGCAAAGGCCTTAATGCTACTGGAGAATTTGCAGTCAGCAGTCAGCGGGAACTAGTTTCAGCCCTCACATTTGTAAATCCTGCCGGCTAGACTGTGCTGTTGAAAGATAACTCGTCTCCCTTCCTCTCACTTATACCTTTAGTATTGAGGTGCTAACTCAGCTTCGCCTCCTTTCCCCTTGGTTCTCCCACGGAAATGACAATAATAAACACTATCTCCTTTGAACTTGCTATTTGACATTCTAATGACCTCATCTCTCCTCGCTAAAGTCCATAAAAACCTTGAAACCCCTAAACTCAGAGAGACAGATCTGGGGCCGCTAGGCCATCTGCTCTCCTACTAGGTGCCCAGTAACAAATTCTTTCTCTCTTTGAAACCCAGTGTCTCAGGAATTGGCTATCAAGCGTGTCAGGCAAAATAATCCATGGCCTATGTGGTAGTTAGGTTCAGGTGTCAACTTGGCCAGGTGAAGGTGCCTCGTTCTATGGCTGTGGACATGAGCCAATGGCATGTGAAGCTCATCTGTTGCTGATTATATCTGCAGTTGGCTAGGAGGCATGTCTGCTGCAATGAATGACGTTTGATTTAATTGGCTGTGCTTAAATGAGAGAGCTCAACGGTAGCACAGCCCAAGCAGCTCAGCCTACCTCATCTCAGCACTCGCAGCTCAGCCCAGGCCTTTGGAGATGCAGGAAAGGAATCACCCCTGGGAAAGTTGTTGGAACCCAGAGGCCTGGAGAGAAGGCCAGCAGAGATCACCCTGTGCCTTCCCACGTAAGAAAGAACCTCAGTTGAAAGTTAGCTGCCTTTCCTCTGAAGAACTATACATTAACTAAATAAATCCCCTTTTATTGAAAGCCAATCTGTCTCTGGTGTGTTGCATTCCAGCAACTAGCAAACTAGAACAGCCTATGTCTGATAACAGCACTTCAACTAACTTATCTAAATTTTGATGTTCAGCAATGCTGAAAAGCCAGTGAAAGTATAACTGAGAAATCAGGATTTAAGGGATGATTTTGATTACTGAGTCATTATATAGATATTCCTTTTTCCTTTCTGGTATATTGGAGTAGACAGGGAAATTCCTGAAATCCCTACATTGTAACCCAGCTGCCTTGATCTCTGATAATGACTGTGCAGCCCTTATCTTCTGCCCCTGTGATTGTAAAAACCTTGTGACTAACCCTCATTTGCACCCAGTAATTCAGTTTTTCATCTTCAGAATCTTGCAATTGCCAAAGACAGTCCCAATGTTTATTTTTTTATTTTTTATCTCTAATATCTTTATTGATAAATCTTCACACACATACATTCCATACAGGCTGTACAATCAGTGGCTCACGACATCATCACATAGTTGTGTATTCATCACCATGTTTATTCATGAAGAGTCTTGGGGCAGCCCAGAACTAACCCACCCCAGGTCCAAAGTTATCTTGACAACTGAGACTGTATCTAACCAACGTGGGCCCGCCTGACACGTGCAGTAGCTTAGACTTTAACCTACGAGTCACCTATACCTCATTCCACCGTTTTCCTACATCCTTCTGTGACTAGGCATGTCATCAATCTCACATGCTTGATAATCAGATAATCCTGCCCATCTTTTCTCTAATAAAACTACAATTCAGGGAGACAGACTTTGGGCGGCTGGGCCAGCCACTCTCATACGACTTGCCTAGTAATAATAAATGCTTTCTCTCTTTGAAATCCCAGTGTCTCAGGAATTGGGTATTGAGCACGTCGGGCAAAAGAATCCACAGCCTTTGTCCGGTAACAAAAGCCCTGAGAGTTTGCCTGCACTGCCCAGGACGGTGGGCCCCACAGGCGGGAGCAGGGCAGGGTAAGTCAGGCCTCTCGGCCAGAAGGAGGCCCAGGCCTGCGGGCAGGAGGGAGGACAGGTGGGGAGGGACCATGGGGCAGACGGAAGGGGGGCTCCTTCCCAGCCCCTTGGACCCCTGCCCATCTCAGACCTCTGCCCACGGAGAGACATCAGCATGGAGCAGGGGCTTAGGTCCTGGGGCCCTGGGGGTTAAGGGCAGTTTTGAAGTCTCCTGCAGCTGAAATTCAGTCCCCACACACATTCACCATCTGGGCCACTTCGCCTCAGTTTCCTCATCTGTCATAATTCTTGGAGTGGTGAGGGGTATAAGTGAAAGTGCTGGCAAAGAGCTTTGAAGAGAGGCTGGCATACAGAAAACCCTCAGAAATGCTATGATTATCTCAGGAGTGAACATCAAAACCATCAAGTACTCACAGACAGAAGGCTGCCTTGTCTCCTCTGGGGCATGGGGGACGGTGGGCAGTGGTGGTCTTGGCTGTGGGGATTGGGGGGGTATGGAGGAGGCTAATTGACACTCCCCCTCCCCCCACCCCAGGTCCTGCAGTCAGAGGACGCCGCAGGAGGCTGCCCTCTCTTTCTTTCTCTCACTCACTCACACACACACACACACACACACACAGAGCCTCTGAGTGACTTTTTCTGGAGGCAAGACACGGACCTAGAAATCTGTCGCCTGTGAGGGCATAGAAACTGCCCCCTTTGCCAGTGATCTTTCAAAGAAAAGAAAATACATCCTTCTTGGCCAACCCTCCCCCTCCGGAAGCCGCAGCCACAGCCTCAGTGGGCCCCTTGGCCCCCTCGGGGGCGGGGCTCTCTGGACTCCTGTCCTGGGGAGTGACCCTCCCCCCATCCAGCCCGGCCTCTCCCCCAAGCGCCCTGAAGCAGGATAAAGCAGGACACCTGTTGTCCCTGGTTTCCTATCCAGAACTGGAAGAGTTTAACAAACAACTGCAAGTCCCTGGTTTCTTATCTGGCTCTAAAGGAACTAATCCAGAGCTGCAGAGTTTCTGGGGCAAAAATTTCCCCAAAGCCCCCAAATCTCCCCAAACCATCCAAACCTCCCCAAACCCTAAAGCTTATAAAATTCCGGGCCCAGAGCAAACTCTTAATTAATAATAGGAAGCATAAGGTCATAAAGACTGTAAACCATCTGCCCAAAGACAGATTTTAGGTCTGTGACACCAAACCATGAATTCTGCTAGCTCCTCCTAGAACAAAGAAAACACTAGTATTCAAAGGTTACCATGGAAACCTGCCACCAACCAAACTTTTCCATAAAACAAGCTGACCGACTTGGCTCAGTGTGTGTCCCTCCCTTGGGCTCATCCACATTAACCTCTCTAACATGTACTCTCTCTTCTAATAAACTTCTCTTTTAATAAACTTTACTCCTTATGCCTCCTGGCCCTCTCGTCTCAAAGTTCTTTTAGTTTTGAGACTATCAAACCTGGATGGAGGCTCAGGTGGCCCCACTGCCAGCAGGCACGAGTCACACCCCCACTTTCCACCCGGGCACTCATTCTCCCACCTCCCCCATCAAAAAACAACCAAACAAAAAAAGGCAAAAACAAAACAAGATCTCATATAGAGCACTGACTGATTTATAAAATAAAAACAAAACCTAAAAGCACAGTTCTGTGGTTGAAGCCCTGCCCTCTGACCCAGGTTTATCATAATATAATACATGATAATGATGACAGCTGCCATTTATTGTGCTTTGCTCTAAGGACTTTACAGATTATAACATAATCCTCACAGCCAGCCCCAGGGGCAGCTTTACAAATGCCAACACTGAGCCCAGAGAGGTTAAGGCACTTGCTCAACACCACACAGGTGAGGGCGGGATTATCTGAAGGCCCCCACAGCCCTCTGCCTGCCGAGCTCACCCTGCCTCTCGGTGCCCAGGGACCCGTGCCCATCCCTGCCTGGATGTCGCCGCTCTCGGGGCTGGTGCAGAGGGCCCTCCCACTGGCCGCAGGTGAGTGAAACGCCAAGCTGGACTTGGAAAACCCTCCCCCTGACAGTGAGGGTGCAGCCAGGGCTGGGCACCTTCCCTGGTTTAACCTGAGGCCGCTGCACTCAGACAAGGGCCCCTTGTCTTATAAACCAGGCAGCAGGTTTTAAGGCCTGGGGTTCGGGGCTGGGGCTGTTTGTTACCAGGACCAGGTGCCCTCTCTCGGAGGCGAAGGAGCTGCTGCCACAGACGGTGTGGAGCTGGGAGCCATCCTCACTGCCCCCCTCCCTCCGTGTCTGGGCACACGGTCCCACCTGACAACTTATCACACTCGCGTGTGCACGCGTGCATGCACACATGCACGCGTGCACACAACCTGCCAGGAAGCAAAGGGGTCTACCCTGAGTCTGTGAATGGCTCCACTGGGTTCCTGCACACTTACAGTTGTTGGCAACATTGTAGTGAGTGTGCATGGGTGTGTGTGTGTGTGTGTGTGTGTGTGTGACGGATGATGGCGCGGAGCCTGGGTGACGACGCGAGTCGCACAGCAGGAGGCAGGCCCTGGGCACGGGCACATGTCGGGCAGGTCCTTCTCCGGCTGAGGTTTCAGGACTATCATTAGAGTCCTAAAGGGACCTGGACTCTCAAACAGTTAAGGACCGCTTGGTGGTGGACGGTCAGAGTCAGGCCCGTGACTAGGACCCTGTGGGGCAGTCACCAGCTGGGGACCTGGATGCAGTTATCTAACCTCTCTGAGCCTGTTTCCTCCTCAGTAAAACAGGGGCTGTCACGATACCTACTTCACAGGACAGGAGAGGCAGGAGTAAAACGCTCAGCATGCCTGGAACATGTTAAGTACCAAGTAAGTGGTTATTGAATAAACTACTAGTTAGTTCTATTTTATTCTGCCCGCTGGGTCTGATGCCACAACCTGACCTTCAGCAAGCTGTGTCGTCCATGAGTGTCGCCGGCAGGCCCAGCTCAGAGCCTCGCAGGGGCTCCTGGGAACACGGCAGGTGATTCTGCCAACGCATCCAGCTGGAGGGGGGATGTAGCCCCCACCCCTGGCCCCAGCCCCTGCCTGCCTGCTCGCCTCACTGGTTGGGTCTGCAGTGCCTGGGATCACAAGAATACGTGACAGGAGGCCCTGGAGCTGGTGGGTGGAAGATTCTAGAGTGAGATGAGGGGTCTAGGCCCCCCCCCAGGAGGAAACCTGGGCCCAGAGGCCCTTAGTGGCCCCCATGTTGGGGTTCCTCGGGGGCCTCTGCACAGCGTCCCCAGCCGCCTCCACCGGGCCTGTTAGCATCACTGGAGAAGAGTCGCTGTCACTGCTCTGCTCCCTTCTTTCGGCCAGCTGGTCTGGCACCTCCTCATCGCCTTCAGCGGTGGAGGCTGCTGGTGGGAAGGGAGGAGGTGGGGCTCTGGGGCCTGGGGCCCAAGTGCAGGGGCAGAGCCTGGCCACTTCACTCCCGGTGTGACCTTAGGGACATCTGCACTCCCTGAGGGTCCCCATTTCTGTATCCTTTCTTCCCTGGAGATGCTCTCACCCATACACCCGAGGAAACTTTCCATCATGTGCGATGGGCATCTTTGTACTGATAAAAATGGAAACAGCCAAATGTCCATCAAGCAGGCAGTGGGTAAATAAAGGGCAGTAAAGTCTTATCATGAACGTGATGCAGAAGTTCTTAAAATCTATGTGGGCTGACGTAAAAAGGTATCTAGGACATAATTTTAAGTGAAAAAAGAAAACTGCAAAATAACACAGGCAGTGTAAATCATTTACGTAAAAACATTATGTATTCTCTAAAATATATGTTTAAACCCTGGAAAAGGTCAGGAAAGATACATTTCAAATTGGTCATAAAGATGACCTCTGTGATGTGGCCTCTCTCTAAGCCCAACTCTTCCCAAGGAAAATCATTACTATGCGGAACATGACATCCAGGGGTGAAAGTCTGCCTGGCAGTGTGGGAGATGACTCCCAGGGGTGAGCCTGGCCCTGGCACTGTGGGAACAACAATGCCATCCTGACCAAGAGGGGGAAAAGAAGTGTAACAAAGAAGGTGTCAGTGGCCGAGAGAGTTCAAATAGAGTCGAGAGGCTACTCTGGAGGCTGCTCTTACACAAGCTGCAGCTAGATATTGCTAGTTGTCATGGTTTGCCAAATCCTAACCAAAACCCTTCCTGCCAACCCTAAAGAACACCTAGGGCCCTATCTGAGGGGCTACAAATGTTCCATGCACTATGATTACTTTCCAGAAACCTACACCCTCAGATGGGTTCCTAGGCCGGATAAGTCCTGAAACCCAGAGGGGCCAGCCTCTCCAGAACATCTGCTAGTTCCATCCCCCTATCCCATATTATCAACAGCCCTTTCCAACATGAAAAAGTTAGGATGGGCATAGCCCAAATACCCCTAAAGATTAGGGGGGAAATCGAAGGAGAAGGTGGAGTTATAATAGAAGAATTTAACAAGTGAATATGATTGCTGAATCATTATATTGATATTTCTTTCAGTCTCCAGTGTCTTGGAGCAGCTAGAAGTAAAAACCTAAAATTGTGGAATTGTAACCCAGACCAACTCTGAGATTGGTTCTACAACTAATTGTTGTTGTGTGCTTTGAAATTTATTGCTTTTTTGTATATATGTCATTTTTCACAATAAAAAAAGGGGGACTAGTAACAATATCCATCTTATAGTGCTACATGTGGAGAGCTTCTAGCACATAGAAAGTACACAATAAATTTTGCTACTATTAAAAAAAAAGATCTCCTCTGAAAAGAGGGGTCGGGGCGGTGGTACAGGAGGACTTCCCCACTGCCCCCTCCGGACTCCTTGCCCCAGACCCTGCAAACCTAACCTGGCTTCCAGACCCTACCAGATGGGATGGAATGCCTAATTCCAAGGCCAGGAGCAAGCTACACTGCTGGCATCCGGGGTGGGTGGGAATTCAGAGTGGCTTGTAAATAACAGACTTCCCTTCCACGGATGGTTACAGCCGTCACATATTAGTCGTTCGCCAAGGGCCAGGTCCCACCTGACACCTCACTCTCACAGCAACCTCACAAGGTGGGCATTTCAGTCCTACAATCCAGAGCTGTGAGGGTCCGAGAATTTACCCTGTAAGCCTTTGCCCCAGCATCACGGATGCCGGTGGAAGACAGAGAGTCCCGGGCAGAACCCTGATGATTACTGAAGTCACAAGAGGCAGCGTGAGTTTTGGGTTTACATTGGGTCCCCCCACCCCCAGGTCTCAGGGGACCAATTTTGACATGGGCCAGGTGGCTGCTGCACCCGCAGTGAGTCTATGTCACAGCTGAAGACCCGAGTTCAGGAGAGCCCCCGCCTTAGAAGGGACTGCTAGGGAACCTGCTCAATCTTTGTCCCAAAGGAAGACGCTGTCTTTATAATCCTGGAAAGCCAACAAACGAATCTGCCCTCTGCCCTGGAGGGGACAGTATTTCTGTCTCCCAAGGCTGTGTGCTATACAAACATCCTGGAAAATAGCCCAGAACATAGGCTGTCCCAGGCCCTGCAGACACAAGAGACCCTGGGAGAATCGTGTCCCGATGGACTGACCGGAGAGGTGAAGCTCACCCAGCTTGTACCTGGGAGTGCCAGGGCCATTTCAGATCGTCTGACTCCAAAGCCCTTGCTTTTCGCTCACTGCTTCCAAAATGGGTTGCTGGTCTAGCCTGGGAAGCAAACCATCACAAGCAATATTGCTTCAGAGTCCTCAACAATAGATGATTTGTACGGCAGTAGGTACAGAGCCTGCTGGGGATTTGCCGACTGAGCCCTGCCTGCATTTGCCTGGCCCGATGCCCCCAGGGGCTGGCCATCTGACGAGGGAAAATTCCACCCAGGCTGCCCCTGGGTGATGTCAGCCGAGGAGCTGGAAATAAGGAATGAGCTTCTGGAGATGGGATGAATGCTCTTTTCTTTTACAGGAGGAAAAAAAAAAAGAAAAAAGTCATGTTGTTCCTTATTTATTTAAATGCAAAAATGTATTTATGGAGCAAAAAGAGTGGGTATTAACACTCAGTGCCCAGCCAGGAAACGGTCTGGGCTTGCTTGTGTCTCTTCGGAGCACCCTGTCCCCTGGTGACCTAATCTGATTTTTCAGAATTGGAGATTGGGCCCTCTCCCCAGCCTCTCAGGCCCGCCCTGGTCTCAGGACCCCCCGCCCCGATCTCAGGAGCCCATTCGTTCCTGCCTGCAGAATGGGCGGTAGGGGTCAGGTTCGGCACTGAGGTTCTTTTATCTCTTTCTCTTCTCATCTCCAAACTAGGCACAAACGTGCCTGCCTCACCTGTCCCTCATAGACCAAATGCAATATAATAATCGTATCAAAGAAGAAGAAGAGCTGCCGACTTGGCGTGTTGCTAATATGTCCATCTCTATGCAGTAACAGGATCCTTATTTACAGTGGAGGAAACTGCAGTCGACAAAGTCAGCCACTGTCACCTAGTTGCCCTCCTGTCACATGCTCCCCTCGCCTCCCATCCCCCACCTCCCTCCTGGCCACCCAGGAAGATGGCTCCTCTGACTTCTGTCTGAAGTTGCATGGGATTTATATACTCAAAGCTTGGACAGGGCCATGACTGGATCTTGTCCCTCACACAGCGAGCCCCCTTACCCAGGAACGACTCCACATGAGGCTCTTTAATGCTGTTTATCTCACTTGCGCTCCGCGGCCACCCTGAGAGAAAGAGAGCATTGCTTCCATTTTACAGATGGGGAAAGTCAAGTCCTGAGTCTCGCATAGCCAGGCCGCATGGCTAGAGGGAACCAGAGAGCACAGGTCTTCCACTTTCTGGACCTGGCCCCCTGCCCCTACCTGGTCAAGCCTCTGGCCAGGCAGACTGGAGGCCTGCCACTGCATGTCACATGCACACATTGTAATGTGGCCTCTGTTTACCCATCTGAGGCATGGGGATAATGCCAGGCTGCAGCCATCGGAGATTCTCGGGCATGCTGCGCTCCTTTCAACTGTACTCTGTGCTATTCACTTGGAAAGTCCAACAGAGGGTCGGTGGCGTGCCCAGGACTGCCTGGGAAGCCACACCAGGGCCATGACGAGGACTGAGCCCCCCGCCGCCGCCAACACCTTCTGACACAGCCAGGTGGCCCCCACCTACGTGGCCCTCAGGCCTCTGCAGGGAGTTGACACCATAAGCAGGCAGAGGCCGTCTCAGGGCGGGGGCTGAGGCCCGTGCTCCCCCCTGAATGAGACCCACCCCCAGGTAAGTCCCAAATAAGCTCCATTGCAGACAGGAAAATTACAGGGTGGGGTGGTGGTGGGGACCCAGGGGCGCGGCGGGGAGGAAGGAAGAGCCGGGAGGAGCAGGCCTGTCTGCCCGCACTTTCCTGTCTGAGGGCAGCTGGCAGCTGTGGGCACAGACACCTGCAGCAAGGTGGGGGTGCAACCCGGTTCTCCCAGCCCTCTGTGAGCAGAAGAGGTGGCCTGTGAAGGAGCTTGAAGGTCAGAGTGGTAGGGTAGGAGCCAGGGGCCCAGGGCCTACCTAGAAGGGGTAGGAGGCGTGGCAGGTGGCTGGGACTGGGAAGACCCTGCACTCCTCCCTGAGGGGTCTGTAGTACAAGGATTTGGGATCTGGGGATCCAGCATCTGGGGAAGTCAGAGCCAAGCCAGACAAGGTCAGGGACCAGGGAAAATAGGGAGGGAGGGTTACCTCCTCTGACCTGTCCTGGGGAGAGGCGCCAAGCCCAATAGGGAAAGAGACTGGCATTTTAAATTGGCAGGACTCATTTTAAACATAGTAAGTGATCAGAGGGACATAGGACCCACCGTGGATGTCTCCAAGGGATGGAGAACAGGGCCTTCAACCTAGCACAGCTAATAGCAATATTTGGATGAAAATGACATGCTTTCATATTTATTCCCAAAGTAGCAAAATTCCTCAAAGTTTCCAAGGAGAGCGCCAGTTGAGAGGGAAGGGTCGTCATATAAAGAAGTAGAAGGGGGTTGCTTGGCCAGGATGGCCCAGACCCTGTGGACAAGACAGAGGAGGAGGTGTGCAGAGGTGACACGAGGCCCTGAGAGCAGGCTCCTGCTGTGGTTAGGAACAAGGCTCTTGAAACCCTGGCTGTGCCATTTCTTAGCTGGGTGACATTGGGTAAGAGACTAAACCTCTCTGAGTCTCAGTTGCCTTATCTGCAAAGCAGACAAAATGATCATCCCCACCTTGCAGGCCTATTGTGAGGATTAGATGAGGTGAGGCATGTGAAGGCTTTAGCCTAGTCCATATAGAGCCCCAGCATTCGTGACTGTGACAATTGAGGGAAATGATCCTCATGAGTGGGTACAACACTTAACAGTTTGCAAGCTACCCTGAGAAGTGGCATTGTTGCCACTTGAAGGCTGAAGAAACTGAGGCTCAGAGCCAGAAAGTGTTGGCCAAAAAGAAAGTGAAAGGGCCCAGGTTTCCTCCACACCACGAGATCGCCTCCCAGGGGCATCTATAAAACACGAATTGAGAAGCAGGAAGACAACGGCTCAAAACATTTGAAAAGAAAACCTCACCAGAGTTAGGGAAAAGGCAAATTAAAGAAGCTGTGAGATACAGATTTTGTTTGTTTGTTTGTTTTTCACCCAGAAATAGACAAAATTTTAACATAAACAATAATAGCTAGTGGTGGTTTGGTAGTCTGGGAAATGGGCGGCTGCAGTTGCTGTAAGCACATAAACCCTGGCACCCTTTTGGAAAACTACCTCACATTCTCTTCTAAAATAGGAAATACACATTCACTTTAGCCCAGCAGCCCCACCTGTAAGTGGTTTCTTAAAGGGAAAAAGCACCCACCAAAAGGATACATAAAAAGGAGTTTTTTTTTTTCAACATTGTTTGAAATGGCAAAAAGCAAAGCAAAACCAGGAATCTGAATATCTATTATAGAGACGTGGTTGAACAAATATTGTTGGATTCATACTTTTGAATATTTATGTATCTGTTAAAAAGAATGGATTCGGCAATCTAACTTCTAGGTGTTCACCCAAAGTAATTGAACGCATTGTTCCCAGCAGCCATAAGGAGGAAACAACACAAGTGTCCACCAGCTGATGAACGGGGAAACAGAATGGAGTGTCACTCAGCTGTTAAAAGGAATGAAGTTCCGACACCTGCGACAACACAGATGAGCCTTGAAGACATCGTGCTGCACAAAATAAGCCAGACATAAAAAGGCAAATATTATATGATCTCACTTACACGATATACCTCTAAGAGGCAAATTCCACAGAGACAAGTAGAGATTAGAGGTTACCAGGTGCTGGCGGGAAGGCGAGGGTAGGAGGGAGTTATTGCTTAATGGGTGCGGAATTTCTGCTTGAATGATGACAAAGTTGGGGTAATAGGTATTATTGATGGTAGCACAATAATATGAATGTAATTAATACTTACACACTCGAACGAGGTCAGAGATGGAAATTTTGAGTTATACAGGCTTTTTTTAAATTAGAGAAGTTGTGAATCTACAGAACAATCATGCATAAAATACAGGAGACCCATACACCTCCCCACCACCGCCGCCCTGCTTCGGTGTAGGCCGTGTGTTACAATTGATGGCAGCACAGTTTTATAATTGTACTATAGTTAAAGTACGTGGTTTAACTTAGGTTTCCCTGTTTGTGTGGTGTAGTTCCATGGATTTTTTTTTTAATTTTATTCTGTTACCGCATATACAATCTAACATTCCCCCTTTTAATCATATTCAGATGCATATTTCAGTGCTGTTAATTGCATTCACAGTGTTGTGCTACCATCACCCCCGTCCATTACCAAAACGTTTTTCCATCATTCCAAATAGGAACCCTGCTCACTTAAAACCTCAACTCCCCATTTTTTATCCTCACGCCCTCTCCTACTAACCTATTTTCTAGATTTTTGACTCGATGAGTTGCCTCTTCTAACTGTTTCAAGTCAGTGAGACTATATCATATTTGTCCTTTTGTGCCTGCCTTATCTCACACAACACGATGCCCTCTAGGTTCGTCCATGTTGTCCCATGTATTAGAATTTCATTCCTTTTCATGGCTGAATAATATTTCACTGCACGGATATACCATGTTTTGTTTACCTGCTCATCTATTGATGGATACTGGGGTTGCTTCCATCTTCTGACAGCCATAAATAATGCCACTATGAGCATCGGTGTTTTGATATCTGTTCAAGTCTGCTGAGTTGTATTTATTACTGCAATAAAAAGTTTTTTAGAAAACCACAAGCTGTAAAAACACTTTTTTTAAATGAAATGATGAGTCCGGAACTAGACAGTGATAATGGTTGTGCAACACTGTAAGTTTACTTAACGCCGCTGAATCATACACTTCAAAATGGTTAAAACGGTGACTTTTTATGTGATGTGTATTTTATCACGCACACACGAAGACTGATTGGGTGCAGCCCCACTCTCTGGAGGGCTGTGCACATATTGCTGCACTTTAGAAGCGTGCTGTGGTGTTAGGGCACGGTAGGGACTGTGGGTAGGACAGTTGGACAGCCAGGCATTGCAGGACATTTGACCCTCCGGGTTCCTTCCGCTGCAGGTCTATAGAGCCTTTACCAGTTCCAAATATTCCACACTGAAAACCACTGCCACGGTGCCACCTGCCACTGTTCTTTGAAAAAGCAAACGATGGGCCGCCCTGGCCCTGGGCTCGGGGGCCGTGAGAACCGGGAACTGAGGTGGGCCCCCCAGGCTGGGGGAGTTTGCCGAGCCCTGCCCCCTCTTTCCCCATCTTTGTATGAACTCACCGCGTAAATGAGCACCGTTAGCTCTTGTGATTACCAAAATTAGTAGAGAAAAATCTTTTGAAAGAAAACGATGAAAGAACAAAAGAAATAATGCAAGGGAGGGAGAGAGGGAGAGAGGGACAGAAAAAGGGACAGAGAAGGAAGGGGAGGGACGATAGAAGGCAGGAGGAGAAAAAGGAAGGAAGCGAGGGAAGGAGAGGAAGAAGGAAGGAAGAAATGGAAAGTGGAGGGAAAGACCCGCTCTAGAGACCAGAGCCCCCAACGCCTCACCTAACCCACAGCCCCTCTCCACGACGATGCAACAATTTCCTGCAGTCTGGGAGCAACCCAGCTCCCCAGCTCCCAGCATCCTCCCCCAGCCCGCCGTCCTCCCCCTCGCTCTCCTCGTCCTCCTCGGCTTGCCACAAAGGCCCCTTTCTCTGGTGACTATTTGGGTTGGGCCCTGCCCACCTCCCCGGGGCAGCCTCCAGACACTGCTGGGAGACCAGCTTTGTGGATACTCAGATTTGCAGGCCGGTGCATCAGAACCCAGCTGCTTCCACCCTCCGGCGGCTACTCGGGAGGGAAGCGGGGCTGGAGGAGCAGCCGGGGTGTGAGCCTCTGCCTCTCCCGCAGACCCACCCCGCCCGCCGCCCACTGCCCGCAGCTCTGCCCTGAACCGGCTCCAGGAGGGAGCACACGGCCCCTATTCTTCCTCGACCCAGGACATAAATCACTGCTCCCCGCCGGCTGGGCAGCAAGGCCAGAGGCCCCGCGGCCGCATGACAGGCTCCATTGACACGCTGCTCCTGGAAGCCTGCCTGGTCCTCACCAGCCGGGACCGGAGGCCCTGGGGCCCTTCGCCAAGCCAGGGCTGGGAGCAGTTCCACTTCGTGTATTTCTCATTTTCAAAACATTGTATCTATTTAAGCCTGCCCTGCCTTGTTACAGAAAAGATCTAAAGCAGCTACATAAACTGCAACCAGCAGAAAATTTAAAACCGGGACAAAGCACTCACAATGACTTTGTACAGTGATGCTCAGTACAGTTTAAAACATGAGAGACCAGCTAAATGTCCAGGGATAGGGGACTGGTTAAGTGAAATCACGAGATAGTCACATAAATGAATATTAGGCAGCCATAACCAAACGAAATTGCAGCGTTAGAACCTAATTTATAACTGAGATTAGGGAGTGGAGTTTAGGAAATCTGTGGGCTTCTGAAATCAAATGTCTGATTTGCACACATTTGCTCGTGGTTACTTTTCTAAAAGTGTTAAACTTCTTGAAATGACGAGGCTCCCAAGAAATTGAGCCTCTGTGTTATAGAAGAATATGCAATGCCATGAAAAGGTGATTAGGATGTTTATGTGTGCATTGTGAAGTCCCACTCTTGTGTGTGCCCGCATTGTGTGCATTTACACACAGAGCAGAGTATCTGGAAGGCCACACCACAAAGTCCAGAGTCTCCCTCTCTCTAGGCAGTGAGACTGTGATTTTTTTTTCCTTCATTTTTCTACCATCATGATTGTTCTGGTTCAAAAGGATTCTGCACCCTATAAAACCATGGCTTAATCCTGATCCATGAATCACATGGGAGCAACATTTCTTTTAATCCCCATCCAACAATGCAGGCTGGCGTCTCTGAGTGGATTACCTCCATGGAGATGTGGTGCGCCCAATTGTGGGTATTCACTTGATTAGAGGGAGATGTGACTCCACCCATTCCAGGTGGGTCTTTATTAGTTTACTGGAATCCTTCAAAAGAGGAAGCATTTTTAAGGAAGCTTCAGAACAATGAGATAACCACGAGAATCACAGAGCCCTGGCAGAGTCCTTTGAAGATGAAGGAGGAATACATTCCTGCAGAAGCTTCATGAACAAAAAGCTGCAGAGAAAGCTAGCAGACGTCACCACGTTCGCCATCTGCCCTTCCATTTGAACCCTGAACTTCACTGGCCTTTCTTGAATGAAGGTAACCTCTTATTGGTCCCTTAATTTGGACATTTTCATAGACTTGCTTTAATTTGGACATCTCCACAGCTTAGAACTGTAAACTTGCAACTTAATAAATTCTCCTTTTTAAAAGCCGTTCCATTTCTGGTGTGTCGCGTTCCAGCAGCTCGCAAACCTGAACAATGATCTATACTCTTATCATGGGAGCCGCAATTTTGTTGTACATTTTCCAGCAACCAAAGCAAAACCAGAAATGTGGTCAGTCACCTAATTCTCAGTGTCCACAGGAGAAAATGAAGTGACTTTTTTTGAAAGCCATGCTCCTCACGGCTTTATTTATAATTGCCCAAAGGTGGAAGCAACACAAATGTCCATCAATGGAAGAATGTGTAAACAATATATGGTAGATACAAATACAATGGAATATTATTGGCATATTGGGATATTATGGACTAATGGAATATTATTCAGCCATAATAAGGAACAACAACATGGATGAAACCTGAGGACATGTTGAGCAAAATGAGTCAAGACACAAAAGGACAAATGTTGTATGATCTCACTGATATGAAATGATTAGAATATGCAAATTCATAGTCAGAAATTAGAATAAGGTTACCAGGGGCAGGGGTGAGGGTGGGGAGTGGGGAGTTAATTATTAATGGGTACAGAGTTCCTGTTTGGGGTGATGGAAAAGTTTTGGTAATGCAGGTGGTGGTGGCAGCACAACATTGTGAGTTTAATTAACACCACCGACTTGTACAATTGAAAGTGGCTAAAATGATTAGTTTTAGGTTGTATACTTGTTACCAAAATAGAAAGTGTGAACACTAATGTAAACTATGAACCACAGTTAATCATACAATTATAATAATAATGTTTCATCAGTGATAGCAAAGCTTCCACAGTAATGTGAAATATTATTTGGGAAAACAGTGAGGGGTGGCATATGGGAACTCTGTACTTTCTGCGTGGTTTTTGTGTAAACCTACAACTGCTCTTGTTAAAAAAAAAAAATTATTTAAAAAAAAAAAAAAGCCAGAAAATTCTCTGGAGAGCTAAGGCAGTGGTGGATGAGGCTGGTCCATAAAGATGTGTGTGATGTGTTCCCAGGGCCATCTCCTCCCGTACACTGAGGACAGGGTCCAGTCACTGGCCTGAGCTCGGGGCAGCTCCGGCAAGGAGGGCAGTCTACACAGGGTGCCGTCTCTGCAAATCCCACATGGTCTTTCCATGGAACACTTCGTCGATTTCTCTCCAGGCCCAAGTCGAGAAGGGGCTAGCTCTCCTTCATGCAGGGTGGGGTGTGAAACTGTCTGTTCACCTCTCAGGGAAGGGAGAGGAAGCGACATCTCTCAAAGAGTAGGTCCGTCAGAGGTAGACTCGCTGGCACGAGTAGAATATTTGGGGGGTCACTAACATTTGAATGTCAAGAGAGCTGTTCACATTTGTTAAACCCAACCTTCTCTCTATAACTCCAGCAACACCTTTGATCTTTCTCCCACTCTTTAGAGGTATGTGAGCTATTCCCATTCTAGCTTTTTTCATGTTGGAAGGGGCTGTTAATAATATGGAGTAGGAGGGTGGTGGATGTTCTGGAGAGGCTGGCCCCTCTGCATTTAGGACTTGTCTCTCTAGGAGCCCATCTGGAGGCTGGAGGCTTTGCAGTTACCCTAGTACATGGAACCTTTGTAGAATCTTATATAATGCCCTAGGTATTCTTCAGGATTGGCAGGAATGGTTTTGGTGGGTGTGCCAGTTTGAAAGGATGATGTACCCTAGAAAAACCATGTTTTAATCCTGATCCATCACACGGAAGCCATTTCTTTTCATTCCTATTCAGTACTGTAGGTTGGAAACTTGATTAGATTATCTCCATGGAGATGTGACTCACCCAATTGTGGGTATTAACCTTAGATTAGAGAGACATGTGACTCCACCCATTCCAGGTGGGGTTTGATTAGTTTATTGGAATCCTTCAAAAGAGGAAACATTTTGGAGAAAGCTTGGGAGCCACAAGAACCACGAGAGCCCAAGCAGCCGGAGACCTTTGGAGATGAAGAAGGAAAATGCCCCTGGGGGAGCTTCATGAAACAAGAAGCCTGGAGAGAAATGCTGTTCCAGTTGAGAGAGAAACCCTGAACTTCATCAGCCTTTCTTGAGTGAAGGGAACCTCTTGTTGGTGCCTTAATTTGGACATTTTTATAAGCTTCCTTCAATTTAGACATTTTCATGGTCTTAGAACTGTAAACTTGCAACTTAATAAATTCCCCTTTCTAAAAACAAAATAAAAAAAATAGAAGCTGTTCGCTACCCTGAAACCTAGGAGGTTCTTACGCCCACCTCCACGGGAAAGTCCCCAGAAGATCTTCTAGAGTGTGCCAGTTATCCATTGCTGAGCCATAATTCACCCCTGAACTTAGACCTAAAGCAACAAAAACCGCTTGGTTACCCCTCATGGTTTCTGTGGGTCAAGGAATCAGGATGGGCTCAGCTGGGTGCTTCTGGCTCAAATTCTCATGAAGTTGCAGTAAGATGGAGGCTTGTGTTAGAACGCAGGAGCCTGGAGCAGCTGAGGACCCAGTGAACATTCTCTCTCTCTCTCTCTTTCCATGTGGTCTCAGGACCTCCGCACGTGGTCTCTTCATGTGTGATAGTTTGGGTTTCCTAACAGCATAGGGTGGTCAGTTACTCACCTGACTCTGAGCCCAAATGTTCTAACTAACCACGTACAAGCTGCGTTACATTTACGGGCGAGCCGCAGAAGCCGGCAGTATCACTTCTCCTGCGTTCTAAGGGTCATGAGTAAGTCACAGGCCTATCCAGATTCAAAGAGAAAGGACAGAGGCCTCATCTTTCAACAGGAGATGTGTCAAGGGAACTTAAGGGCATGTGGGTGGGGAGAGGTTGCCAGCCAGCTTTGGAAAATATAATCTTCTCTACTGAGCCATCACCAGCATCCAAGGCAGGCGAGGACAACCAGACAGGTAGAAGCCCCATGAGCTTTGATCTTTGTACGTTTGACATTGACAGCCTTACGCCACCTTTTCTGTACCCAGAATTCAGCTATTTCAGGCCTCGATTGGCCCCCTACACCTTAAGCTGTGTGGGGCCACGATGTTGTCCAAGGGATGGGTTTTGGCCGTGGCCACCTTCATCAGAGAGCTGACCTGTGTTTGGGTCATTCCTTGAATTTAAATTATTGAGTTTAATCCATATTCTTGGTGTAAAAAAAAAGAGTGGAAAACAGAAAAGTGAATCTGCTGATGGGGAAGGTAAATGAGGTGTGGGCTTCCACCCCTAAGACAGCTGAGGCTGAGATAGAATCAGAAAGGGCTGCACTGGCCTGAGGAGGAGGCAACTGTGCTGAGTCCGTCAGCCATGATTTCACTTATGAAGAACAACAACAAAATAAAAGAATACGTACTATGAAAGCATTTATGGGGAAAAGACGCAATGTCTGGATTTGCTTTAAGATACGCCAACTAACAAGTCCACGGGGGCAGAGAGTAAGAGCGATCTTGAGTTGATAATTGTCGGAGCTGGTGCTGGAGATGCGTTATGCCAGTCGTTCTGTTTTGGTGAATATATGAAAATTTCCATAGTAAAAAAAAAATGGTTCTTTAATGCTAGAAATATGTCATTAAACATTGTATCTAAAAGTCAACGTGTATTAGGTGTTATAAAGTATGATTAGGTTCCTGGAAATGCCTCCTCCTCCGAACTGCTAAGGGTATCCTATGACTTTTATAAGGACTAACAAGGACGTCTGTACTGATGTCTTTAATTTAATTGCACAAATACTGCAGAATTTTACCTGCAAGAAAAGTGTACATTACATATGCAACAACAACAAAAAATCACATTCCCTGGATTCCAAAGCCCTTGAACCAATAAGGAAGGGTTAACGGTGATGGCAGAGGTTTGGAGTGGGAACAATAATATTCTGTAGTGTTGGAATTTTTTTGCCAAATACATATGTCAATTTTAAAAATCAAGTGATCGACTTAGATTAAAGAAAAGCTGTTGGAAAGTACTACTGGCCATTCTTTTCTTTTTTCCTGTGGTATTTCTTTGCTGCTTTTGAACTCGTTTTGTTTCTCAAGGGAGCGGGTTTCATTAGCAGACCAGAGGTGACAGGCATCAAAGAGTAAGAGAGAAGGATGAAAGAGGAAATTCTGCAATTAGCAGAAACTGCCTCCAACCCAGATCCCTGCCTGTAGCAATGACCAGCTCGCCCTCTGGTGGCCACTGGCAATAGTGCATCACCCACTGCCCTCCCCAGAGCTCACGGAAGCCAAGTTTTAGTTTCCACTAGAAGTCACAAACTGGCACTCCACAGACCAAATTTGACTTATAGATCTATTGTCTATAGATATATAGATCACAATGAGTGGAAAGGTTTTTAATATGTTGCCAACATTTAAAATGTTTATAAAAATCTAGATTTTTATAAAAATGCCACTTTTGTGTAATTTAGTATATAGGGGACAACTGCTCTGTAAGCATTAGAGGGGAGGAAATGATTAAATATGATGACTCTGCCGGTGGCTCCCCGTGCCTTCTTTCAATTCGCTACCGAATCAGAGTGACCACTCCTGAAGGGGGACCTGACGATTGGCTGGATGTTTATAAAAACCTAGATTTCTGGTTTCTTTCCAAAACTAATCTGATGATGGTTGGGGTAAGGCTCCAGTTCCCATTTGGCCTCTACTAGCCACTTTGGTTTGTCTTCAATTTGACCTCCACACAGTCCACAAGAAGTCTTCTTTTTTCTACAACAACCCGGAACAGACCTCTTTTTAATGCTTCCAGGGATGGAGAGCTCACTACCTCCCATCTGGGTGACGATGGACACATTGTTGGAAATTTCCTTCTGGTAAATACATAATACAAACAACATAAAATCTGGTTACAATCTATAAAGAATGGTGCAATCCAAGTCTTCAAAAGAAACAAATCACTGCCTGTGTTAGGATCAGGTAAGACTTCCTGGAAGAGGTGGCATTTGAACTAGTCCTTAGATCATGGATATGATTAAAACAAGAAGGAATAAGCAGGGTGGAAGGCACGTTCTGGCTGACAAAGCAGTGGGTACAAAG
The DNA here is from genome assembly GCA_004026745.1 of Myrmecophaga tridactyla. Taxonomy (NCBI): domain Eukaryota; kingdom Metazoa; phylum Chordata; class Mammalia; order Pilosa; family Myrmecophagidae; genus Myrmecophaga; species Myrmecophaga tridactyla. The sequence continues at coordinate 10,937 of PVIY010023496.1, read as the reverse complement.
GCCCAGAGGTAGGAAAGTGTGGGCCAGGTACAGGAAACACTCATTCACTCTTCCACAAATATTTATTTACTGGGCAGTGGGCAATGAGCTTAGTGGGACTGGAGGTGTGTAACTGGGAGCGTCAGGCATAAGGGGGAAAGAGGTTGGAATTAAATTGTGAAGGGTCTCAATTTTAAAATATCCTGGGCTCCCAAGCATGCTATCTACGGTAGTTGACATTTATCTACAACCCTGGGTTTTTTTAATTCAAGAGTATATAAAGGATCACGTTAGCTGTTGGTTGTGTATCTTTCCAGGAAGCTTCCCTGTCTCCCCTCCCCTGGTACCAGACCCATGCCCTGGCCACAAGGGTGGGTGTATGGTCCAGGCCCGGCCAATCACAGCACTTTGTCCACCTGGCAACAGCAACGGATCCACTGGAATCCTTCCCTGAGCTTGATATACGATACTGGGAGCAAGCAGTGCTCTCTGCCCGGGCAGCCACATTTCCCACCATGAGGAGAATGCACATCAGGAGCAGGAGAGGACGAGGCCAACAGGTGAAAAGGCACAGAAGGCAGAGAGAAAGGATGCCAGGTGGGGAGAGCCCTGGGGCACTGACTGCACAGTTGTCATCCCAGAAGTCCTGGTTCCTAGACTTCTTCCTTTGATTCTGACAGCCCCAATATCCACCCCTTCTATGGGAGTCGACAAATTCCTTCTCTGTCTAGGCCTGTCTTAGTTTGGTTTCTGTCATTTGCAACCGAAAGGTCCTGGCTGAAATATTTCGAAAACCTCCCCCACTGCTGACCAAGCAGCCAATGAGATCAAAGGAGGATGCCACCCACTCACCCAGCCGCCCTCCCTCCAGTTCAGCTAGGGCGTTCCTGTGTGCCTTCTGGTGAACACGTGAGCCCTTGATACTATTAGGGTAAGGATGAAAAAGCACAGGGGGTGAATCCAAGAAAAACACAGACAAGGGCAGAGAAGATAACAAATGAAAGCCTCTCTGTTTGCAGAGGGCACACATTTCTACTCTTAGAAATTCATTCCTTTGGATTAAGCCTCCTTTTCAAGTGTAAGTATGCGCTGGGAGTGGTGTTCAGAAAGTAGGCCATATTGCCACAGACACAAGAAACTCAATATGCCTTACATAAATGAATCAAAGTTACCAAAAAACTTGTCGCTTTTAACGAAATATTAAATTTTCGGCAATTTATGTAAAATGACGTTTTGGCTTCCAACAAGAAGCAGGTGGGATGCATTTGCTTGGGAGTGATTTGAAGAGTTTCTATAGGAAAGGTAAAATCATTCAACGCTGCAAAAGAGAGGTGAATCTCTAATCATAATAAACAGCACCGAGAGTGATCATAGATATTTTAGATAAATGATATTCAAATGAGAACAGATAAAGGAGGTAGCCTAAGGCTGATACCAGGGCCAAGCTGAGACAAGATAATTCATTCACTTAACACTTTTTCTTTTAAGTGAAATTATGGGTTTACAGAAAAATTGTGCATAAAATACAGGGTTCCCATATACCACCCTATTATAGCACCTGACATTGGTGTGGCTCATTTGTTATAGCTGATAAAATAATATTTTTATAATTGTACTATCTATAGTCCATGATTTAATTTAGGATTAACTGTTTGTGTTGTGCAGGTCCATGGATTTTTTTTTTCAATTTTAATTCTAGTAATGTATATAATAAAAAAATTCCCCTTTTAGCCACATTCAAATATATAATTCAGTATTGTTAATTACATTCACAGTGTTGTGCCACCATCACCACCATCCATTGCTAAAAATTTCCCACAATCCCAAATAGAAACTACATTTTAAGCATTCACTCCCTATTCCCTACCCCCACTCTGTTCCCTGAGAACCTATATTCTAGATTCTGACTCCATGAGTTTGCTTATTCTAGTCATTTTGTATCATTGAGGTCATGCTTATTTGTCCTTTTGTTTCTGCTTATTTCACTCAACACGAGGTCTTCAAGGCTCATCTGTATTGTCACAAGTATAGAAACTTCCTTCCTGTTTATGGGTGAATAATATTCTATTGCATATACATACCGCATCTTGTTCATCCATTCCTCAGTTGATGGACACCTGGGTTGCTTCCATATTTTGACAATTGTGAATAATTCCGCTATGAACTTTGATGTGTAAGTATCAGTTTGAGTCCCTGCTTTTGGTTACTTTCAATCATTTTAGACATGTACCTAGAAATGGGCTTGCCAGGACACTTCACTTCCTGAGGCATCGCCCCTGGGAGGGCGTCTGCCTGCACCAGCGCAATCACACTCAGACTCGTGTTCTCGTGTGCAACGCTGTTCCGGACAGGTCTGTGGGTTTCCTAAGGTGGGGCCTGGATCTACTCATCTCCCTGCTCCCTCTGCTGGGGAACCCACACACCCAGCTGCATTGCTCCGCCCCACAACAGAAGCCTAGTAACTCCTAGTGGACTCCCCATGGGTCGAGGATGGGGTAGCTCTGGGAAGTGCCGGATTTTATGCTTCCAGGGTCCTCTGAGTCTGAGAACCACAGGTTCCACGTGAACCCCGAGTGCTGAGCGGGGACAGGCTCTCTGGGGCCCGGTATGTGCACCAAGGAGCCAAGTCAGAGACTGAGTTAGGTGGGGTCCCGCGCCTGTGGGGTGCTGAGGAAGGGCTGCAGTGGAGAGGAAGGGAGAACTGCAGCTCATCAGGGGCCCAGCTAGTGAGCAGGGCCCCTCAGCCCTGGCCCAGGGACCCTGCTGTGGCTGGTGTGTCCCCTCCCTGTCTCCAATCCAGGGTGGTTCTGAGGGTCTTTGGGCAGAGAGACTTCATGTTAAGAGTCTGGGTGCTGCCAGGCACTAAGGGGTCTCCTGTGGTCAATTGCTTGGCACGAGTTTGGGAAGGAGGCCAGCGTGGGGCTGGCGGGGTGGGGGCGGGGGGCTGCCTGCTTGTGGGAGGTCTCCTCTACTGGTTGTTCCTGACAGTAAATGTGGTTAGTGATTGAGAAGAGATGGGCAGGGAGGTCCCCCTCCCCCACCAGGGCCAGAGAAGTACATGCTCAAGGGGCACCTGGAAGGAAACCACCATCCTTCACTGCACAGAAAGAGCAAGAGGGGACAGGAGGTGGGAGAGGGGCCCAAGAGCCTGAGCCCCCATGTAGGGTCTGGGACCCTCGGGTCAGCCCCACCTTCTCTAGAAGCCAGTCATGGCAGAGGGAGAGACTCCCGGGGCCTGGACAGGTTCAAACCCCAGCTCGCCACTCACTAAGCCATGTGGCCCTCTGTAAAGGGGCAGCAGTGAGCATCCTTCCCCCTGATGCCCACGGGACCGAGGGTTGTTGTGAGGCGCAGATGGGCTCCGCATGTGAAGGCTCAGGAGCTCCAGCGCCCGAGGCCGAGGTCTGCCCTGTCCCTTGCTGGGGCCCGCAGCGCCTCTCCTGGCCTCTGTTTCCCCAGCTGTAGGATGCATCATGCCCTAAACTCTGGGGACGGGCCCCCGAATTCCAAACATCCCCTGCCTGACCATTGCGTATCACCAAAGCTCTCAGAGAGAAGCAGTGAGTCCTTTGTTGAGTGGCTCACATTTGCACCAGATTCTCTTTAAAGTACAGTTAAATTTGCTTTGCAATTGCATGCGCCCTCGGGGTTAATTCGGGGGACTGTGGAATGTTATAGAGTCAGAACAAGAAAATCTGGAGCCTAGCAATAACCCATATCTAGATCTATACTTTGCACCCTTCCACTGAATCCCAAAACTGCGCAATCTGACCCAATCCCCTTTTCATCTTACAGTCGGGGAAACCGAGACCTACAGAGATGTGCCGTCCCAGGTTCAGAGGGAGGGCAAGGACAAGTCCAAATGTCCTCAGTCTTACACCCTGGCACACACCACCTCCCAGCCACGTTCGCCCACAGCTTCCTCATAAAAACACAGACTTCTCTGCAGTCCTTGTGGCTGCACTGTGAGGGCCACTCCAGGAACCCACAGAGCCGGCGGCACCGGTCGCAGCAGGAGTGGGGCTGGCCAGAGTCAGCCAGGCAGGCCTCAGTCAGATCTTGGCTCCACCACTGACAACACTTCTGAAAATTCAGTTTTCTTTTCTACTAATGGGGGCGGGGTGGATAAGGGGCCCTCCCTCCTGGAGAGGATGGGGGGAGGGGGGAGGAAAGGGAGGGGGAGGGGGTTGAGCACAATCAGGCAAGCGTCCTGACCGCTGATGGAAACCTGGTCGCCTTGGTTTCCTCTCCTCCCCCTGTTTTGCACAAAATATGAAAATTTAGAGCTTTTTTGTCATCGGTGTTAGTGGTGGTGGTTTTGCTGTGTGTGCATGTTTATTTTTATTCAAACGCTCGCTCTCTCCAAGACACCCTAAGGTGCCTGGCGATCAGCCAAGCGCAGTGCTGGGGTCTGCGGCCGGGGAAGGCTACATCTGGGTCCTTTAAACACGATGGGTTTGTGTGCGGTTTGTTATTCTTGTTTTATTTGTTCTCAGGTCTCAGTTATTCACCGGAGAGAAGTAAATATAGAGTCTCTGGCCCCAGAAGGCTAAATACTGAGAAAAAACCAAGGAACCAGTGCAAGCAGTGGGGGGTGGGGGGTAGCTGGCATCGAGCCTGGGACTGAGTCCAGGGTGGGGGCGGGCAGGGGTGCCCACCCTGCTCCGTGCCAGCAGATGGCTTCCTGACTTGGCTGCCGGTCAGTCCTTGGGCCTGTCCCTGGCAACTGCCTTCTTTGCAGCTAGCCCAGGGGACCCTGGGAATCCAGTTGGCAGGGATACACTGACAATGCGTGGATTGTTTCAGAAACCAGGGCCCTGCCTGGCCTCTATCTCCTCATCACTTAAACAAATGTTGGTTCTGAAGTGCAAAAGCCAGAGCCTCCCCAAAGGTTGAAAATTCTTGCATGCCCTCGGCAGGCTACAGGCTCCTCCAGGACAACGACAGCCTCTAGGACAGGCTGAGTGATAGACAAGATGTTGGATAAAACAGTCATATCGAAGCCCTGGCCCCCAAGCAATTGCTGGACCTTCCTGTGCCTGCCCTTGAATGGGCCTCCTGGCCTTACAGCACCCCCTCCCGGTGCTCAGGCCCAGCCCTCCCTCAAAAGTCTCCTCACAAGCTCATTCATACCCTGGTCTCTTGCACATCCTGCTCCTCGCCTGTGGGACACCCCCCCCCGCTTCTCTCTGCTTAGCCTGGTAGCAGGTACATGGCCACAACTTAAGATCACCTGGGGACCCCAGGTGCCAACCCAGAGCAATGAAATCTGCAGCCAGGATTGAGCCATCAGATCATTCTTACCTATCTTTGAGTTTAACTTTAGCCCCATTCCTCCAGGAAGCCTTCCTGGACTTGTCCGATACTGGAGACCCTCCTTCTCTGAATACCTGTGGGCCATACGAAGACTTTAGTCACTGGGCACTGATCACAGCCTCCTTTGTGTTGGATGGTTGCTATAAAGCAGAATACAGGCCTGTCCCTTAGTAGCTGTGCATCTGCAGTCAAGTTACTGAACCTCTCTGAGCCTCAGTTCATTTGCAAAATGAGAATTAATAATAGTAGTCACCGCTGGACTGATGTCAATTGCTTCCTTGCATAGGGTCTCACACCTAGTAAGTGTTTGATAATAGACAGCTATTATTCTTTCCAAATAAACTGTAAAGCGTAGCGTGCCTAGTACACATAAGTTCATCACACAAGAGTGAACTAAGGGACTGACTTCAATCTCACCCTTCTTTTTGGATGTTCTATTTCTAAAACCCAGGTTCCCCCAAGCCCAGCAAGCAAACTGTCTCCTTGTACTTTCTCCTCCATCCTGTGTGTGCCGGGAGCAACTCCTCAGCAAATCACATCCCTCCTCACACCGCCTTCCAGGAAGACTCCTGGGCCCCCAGGTCTGACCACTCAGGTGCAACGAGCAACCGAGCAACCGGAAGGGTGAAAAACCACACCCTACTGCTTCCTTCCCCAAGGGGCTGGCTCACTCCCTGAGCCTCTGCTCCAGCCAAACCACCAAGGCCTGCGCTGGTGGCAGATATTTTTACAGGACTTTCGCTGTTAGAAAGTACTTCTTCCAGAGGTTACAAAAATTGATCCTTATGAGATGGGCTATTCTCTCCATGTATCACATGACTCACCCAAGGTTGCAGTTGTTAAGTTCTAGAGCTAGAGTTTAGACTTCACAGGCCTTGATTCCATCCCTACCCCACACCCTGCTGCAGAAGGAACTGTTCTGAGGACAAGAGGGTTGGGGGGAAGGCAAAGCCTATGAGCAGAAAAGCCGTAGAATAATGCACATGACAACAGGCATGCCCCTTTGTTATTACAAAAATAAGAGGCATGGTTATTCTGGCTAAGATTTTTTTTAATTACAATTCATAATGTGGGCAAGCATATGACAAGCCTGTTATTTGCATCCCCTGCTCACAAGAGTGTCTATTGATATAACCTTTCTGAAATGCAATTTGGTAAGAGAACAAAAAGACAAGCCACAGACTAGAAGGAAATATTTACAAAATATCTGACAAAGGATTTGTTTCCAATGTACACAAAGAATTCTCAAAACTCAATTTTAAATGGGCAAAAGAGCTGAACAGACACCTCACCAAAGAAGATATCCAGATGGCAAGCAAGCATATGAATAGATGCTCAGCATCATGGGTCATTAGGGAATTGCAAATTAAAACGAGATCCCACTATACACCTATCAGAATGGCTAAAATCCAAAACACTGACAACACCAAATGCTGGCGAGGATGTGGAGCAAAAAGAACGCTCATTCATTGCTGGTGGGAAAGCAAAATGGTGCAGTTTATCTTACAAAGCTACCACATGATCCAGCAATTGTGCTCTAAGGCATTTTACCCAGATCAACTGAACCTTTACAGCTACACAAAAACCTGCACAGAAACGTTTATAGCAGCTTTATCCATATTCATCAAAAATTGGAAGCAACCAAGATGCCCTTCCAGAGAGGAATGGATAAACAAACTGGTACATCCATACAAAAGAATTTTATTCAATGATTAAAAGAAATGAGTTATCAAGCGATGAAAAAACATGGAGGGATATTAAATGCCTACCACTAAGTGAAAGAAGCCAGTCTAAAATGGCTACAACTATATGATTCCCAACTACATGCGATTGCAGAAAAGGCAAATATAGAGACAGCTAGCTGGGTGGTGACTATGGTTCAGGGGTGCTGGGAAGGGTCGAACTGATGGAGCCCAGGGCATTTTTAGGGCAGTGAGACTATTCTGTGTGATACCTTATTATTGGATATACGACCTTGTGCACTTGTCAAAACCCTCAGAACTCTACAATATAAAGAGTGACCCCAATGTAAACTTGAACTCTAGTTACTGAAATGCAATTAGGTAAGGTATAGGTCGAGTCTTTAAAAAAACCATATTATCCCAATCGTTCCCCCTCTAGCAATCTGGCCTGGGGAAGGAATCTTAGATGGAGCCCAGGGAGAGTGTACAGGATCCTCGCCACAGCAGTATTTATGTCAAACAACTGAAAACATGAATGTCCAAAAATAGGGAAATGATCAAATTCATGGAAGCACATTTGTATTGTACGATACTATGCAGCTATTAAAATCATATTTTCACATCATGCCAATCTCAAAAGACCATATACTGCATGATTCCATTTATGAAATCATTCAGAATAGGCAAATGCACAGAGACAGAATATAGCTTAGTGGTTGCCTAGGGCTGGCAGCGGTGAGGGCACGGGGATGGAAGACTGGGGAGGCTGACAACTAAGGAGTGCAGGTTTTCTTTTAGGGTGATGAAAATCCTGTAAGATTAATTGTGGTGATGGTTGCACACTCTGAGAATATACTAGAAGCCAGTGAACTGTACCCTTTCAAATGGGCGAATTGCATGATATGTGAATTATATCTTAATAAGGTAGCTTAAAAAAATCATGTTAAGCAAGATGTATGGTTTGATCTCTGCTTTGTAATATAGAGGCACTTGCATAGCTACAAATATAGATGGTATATATATTTGCAACTATACCAAAAGTGTGTGTAAACTGTTCCTGGTCCTTCGTTCTGGGACGTCTCCTCCGTGAAGGCGGCTAAGAGGAATGTGCCAACGTGAGGGTCTGTATTACAGGACTTCATCTGTGAATGCCATTTTTGCAAAAAATAGCACCAAGATAAGAAAGAGGGAAAATTCAACTTCCCCAAGTGGAAAATTCTTGATATTCTCACAAGCACAAACCAAAGCAATAGGCTGAGCCCCCAGTCTTGGGGTTTGTTCATATGAAACTTAACCCTGCAAAGGATAGACTAAGCCCACTTAAAATTAGAGTCACCCCCAGAGAACCTCCTTTGTTGCTCAGATGTGGCCTCTCTGCCAGCCAATGTGATAAGCAAACTCACTGCCCTCTCCCTCTCTATGTGGGACATGACTCCCAGGGGTGAGGACCTTCCTGGCAACGTGGGACAGAAATCCTAGAATAAGCTGGGACTCAGTATCAAGGGATTGAGAAAACCTTCTCAACGAAAATGGGGAAGAGAGAAATGAGACAAAGTAAAGTGTCAATGGCTGAGAGATTCCAGAGTCGAGAGGTTATCCTGGAGGTTATTCTTATGTATTAAATAGATATCACCTATTTAGTTAAGGCATAACAGAGAGGCTGGAGGGAACTGCCTGAAAACGTAGAGCTGTGTTCCAGTAGCCATGTTTCTTGAAGATGATTGTATAATGATACAGCTTTCGCAGTGTGACTGTGTGATTGTGAAAACCTTGTGTCTGATGCTGCTTTTATCTACCTTATGGACAGATGAGTAAAACCTATGGATTAAAAATAAATAAATAATAGGGGGAACAAATGTCAAAATAAATTAGGTAGATTGAAATACTAGTGATCAATGAAAGGGAGGGGTAAGGGGTAGGGTGTGTATGAATTTTTTTTTCTGTTTTCTTTTAATTTCTTTTTCTGAATTGATGCAAATGTTCTAAGAAATAATCATGGTGATGAATATACAACTATGTGATGAAAAAGAATGTTCATATTGTATGTTGATTGGTTTTATTAATAAAAATTAAAAAAAAAAAATAACACCAAGGGGGAGAGTAACCAGAGCACTGCCAGCAGGTGGTGTTTATAAAGTTTTTATTTTCCATTTTCTTAAAAATAACATTTGATTTCCTTTATGCATGTGTGGAGTGTACTTGTTTCCTTAGGCTGAGTAATAGGCAGATAAAGACTACACGAGGTGGGGTCCCCAAGTGGCGGTGGGGATGGCGGTGTAGGGGCAGGGGGGCGGGGGAAAGGAGAGGGCTAGCGATCCGCAGGGCGCCTGAGTGCCCGTCGGTGCACACACACAGTCTAACACTTGGTTTTTCGATTTTTTTGTTTAAGACATCTAAAATTACTGAGAGATACGATTTCAGCACTTAAATATACGGACGGAAATCCAAGCACTTAAACACAATTCTTAACTCTAAGCTCGGTTATTGCACATGACACAGTTTAAGGAGGCTTCAGGCTACAAAGCAGTTTGCTCTGCTTGGGACTTCCTCGGATGTCTCGAGTCTCATTTTGCACCCCCGTGTCTCTTCCCTCTGACCCCTGCTAGCCCACGTTCGCGCCAGGACCCCAGGTGTCAAAGGTCAGCTGTTCCTTCTCCCCAAGGGCTGAGGGCTCAGAGCTTTGGCGAAATGGAGGGTTCTGAGGTTGACACCATGGGAGCCCATTCAGAGTGAAGTTGGAGGCAGATGGAGGTCATGAAAGGCTGAATGGGTGGCCTGCCCTCTAAAGCCACACAGGCTGGACCACACGTGGACATGGGGGTGGCCACGATGTCCCCTGTGCTTTCACCACCTTCGCCGCCCTCCCCCTCCCCATCACCCAGGGGCTCTCTCTGAGTGGTCTCTCAAGGCACATTTATTCTCTCCAACTCCAGTCAGCCTCCATCTTAGGCAAACCCATCTCCCCAGCACCCACAGGCTAAGGGGGGGCCCTGGGGCGGCCAGGGGCGCCTTCGGGGCCAGGCCAGGAGCTGTTCTTTCAAAATTTGGTTGAGCTGTTTTCAATGCAGCCCTAGTCCCCCTCCCTGCCTAAGCCAGGGGGGCTGGGGGGGAGGGAAGGAGAGAGGCCGTCAGTGTGGAGGGGGCCTGGGAGGGGCCGGGAGGCAGCGGGTGGTGGAGGCCACACGTCCTGGGAGCCGAGGGAGGCCCAACCCGCCCCCTTCTCCAGGAGGAAACCTCAAGCTCGTCTGACAAAAAGTCACCTGGAGGTGCTCGGCCTGACTGCAAACTCTTTTGCCTACCTTAGGGTAGGTGGGGGCCTTCAGTCTCAGAGTGGGGTGAAACGCAAGGTGGGGGGTGAGGGGTTCAGAGATGGGCGAGGCTGCACCCTGCAGTCCCACCAGGGTGTAGTGTCTTTTGCTTTCTTTCTAAAATGTATTTACAGGGTCATAGAAACGTGCCAACCTGGAGACCCAGACAGAAAGTGCACGGGTGTCCCCCAGGAGGGTGGCACAGGAGAGGATGGGGGACGCCTCTTCCTCTCCACCCCTCCCCACCCCAGCACCGCCCACAGCTGCCCCCCAAGGAGGACATTCCGAGAAGTCCAGGCTGGGGCCGAGAGAAGAGACCAACAAGACCCCAGTCCCAGCGAGAGCAGGAAGTTTCAAGTAGCTCCGGGTCAGAGTTGCTGGCGGCTCAGAGAGCAGGGCTGGCGGGCGCCAGCTTCTCCCGGAGCGGGGCGGGGCCGGGGAGGAAGCGCGGGGCTGGGGGCGGGGCTGGGGGCGGGGCGGGGGCGGAGGGGCTGGGGGGGGCGGGGGCGGCGGGGCTGGAACAACCGGCGCCTGGGCTCTGCTGCGAATGAGAAGCAGCTTATGGAGCTAACTGGGGTTTCATTATTTCCCCCAAGAGAGGACCTGGAGGATGTCGATTCCAGGGTGGAGTAAAGGGGCGGCAGGGTGAGGT